>LAPY01001275.1:10750-21341 GCA_000970635.1 Eragrostis tef
AATGATAAGAGACACGACGACGGTGTCCGGGCTTTTGTCCCAATCTTTCACGGTACAACAAGTAGCAACGTGTATCAATGAGTTATATGAATAATCAGTAGATAGAACAGCAATTTGCCACTGATTTAATCCAACAAATCCAACAAAACACACCACAGATTGGGTCGTTACTAGGAATAACAAACCAACAGCAATCCAGATCACAATAGATAATTGTCGGCTTACAAGAACTTGATACAAATGCAAACCAACAGTAGCTAGATAAATTCTCCAACCCGCAACTCAGATGAGCACGATTTAGAGAAGGGGAACCACGAAGTTCCAGCACGTACCCAGGAGAAGGATCACCTGATCACGAACTTCAGCAACCGGCAAGGATCGACGGCAGCAATCTTCAATCGATAGCAGAGGGCAACACCTCTAGGGTTCCTTGGAGGACACCACGACCAAAAACATGATAAAAACGACGTCTACCTTACAGGGGCGCCGGCCCTAGGCTATATGGCACGCAGGCCAGCCAAAACACGGTCCGACTCGACCACAACTCAAAACAGACTCGGACTCAACACAACCCGACGCTTGTTTTGATTACTGTAACCGACTCGAGACGAATATGACAACGGGGCCATATGCGTTGGAAATCTTATGAAATTATCTTTCCATCAAGTACTAATTCACCCCGAACGGACTCCGTATGAGGGAGATATAGTATTTCTTGTCCACGCCTGTCTGGCTGTACCAAACCGAATCCGAACTGATTTGGAATTTCCATATCTGCTGATTCCGTGGTTGGATGGACTTGAGGCCGTGTATAACTTGAAAAGAAGTTATTCCACACCTTTGGAAAGGCCTGGTCCACCTGGATATGATTCCTAGCTTCCTCAATTACCACAAACATTGATCCAATCTGAACACATGGCTTCTTGTCTCTATTATTTTCTTTCTTGCCTATATTGGACGCAACGAAACCGTTGTACGGCCTAGCTGATAGCACTTTTGGTGTCTTCTCATGATTTGCAACAAATGGAAAAGAGCCAAACTGAATCTTATGCTTTTCGAAAGCATTACCTTCTGAAATATATGAAGAATGACATTCCTTTTTCGAATAGGCAGCTGCAATCATTCTTCGATCGTTCATGTTCCGCTCATGCTTCACATTGAATGAGAATGCACCGATCTGAACTAGAACATTTGATGGATGATCAGTACAACATTGTACATTAGATGATGATATAAGCTCAGGAGATATCCCCGCATCACCTTTCCAACTGCTAAGCTTTCTTTTCTATCCTCTCCTCAATTACTTTCCAATCACTATTATTCAATCTTCGATAATGCATAGGAATCCGTAAATATCTAAAAGGCTACCATCCTTGTTGACACCAAATAGTTCTGAATATTGAGTTTCAAATTCTTTAGCTTGCCAAAACAAAATAGTTCACTTTTATGGAAGTTTATTTTGAGACCCTATAACTGTTTAATCGTGTCATCAGTGTACTGTAAAATAGATAAGCCATCATCTACAAGGTGTGGAATTACCCCAGATATTTGCCCATCCTCTTTTACCCGAGAATTGCAAGCATGTCAACTACAATGTTAAAAAGGATTGGTGACAACGGATCTCCTTGTCTAACCTCTTTTCTAGTTTGAAAGTTCGATCCTACCTGGTCATTTATTTTAATACCCACATGGCCTCCTTGTGTAAACTCGGTTATCCACCGGCACCACTGGTTGGATAAGCCTTTCATTCTAAGGGTTTGTTGTATAAATGGCCACTTAACCTTATCATACGCTTTCTCAAAATTAATTTTCAAAATTATCCCATTTTTCCTTTTCCTATGCAACTCATGTATCGTTTCGTGTAAAACAACTACACCTTCCATTATGTTTCTCCCTGGCAAAAAAGCCGTCTGAGTTGGACTAATCACCTTTTGGACGACACCTGATATCCGATTGGTAGCCATCTTGGTAAATATTTTAAAACTCACATTGAGTAAACAGATCAGTCTATACTGTTGTATTTTTGTTGCTTCTCTACATTTAGGTAACAGTATTATGGTACCAAAGTTGAGGCTATATAAAGGAAGATTTCCACTATGAAAATCAAAAAAAAAAGAGCCATCAGATCGTCCTTAATAACGTTCCAGAACACTTGATAGAATTCCGCGGGAAAGCCATCAGGGCCTGGAGCCTTATTATGTTCCATCTGAAAAATGGCATCTCTTACTTCTTTTTCGGTGAATGCTTCTTCCCATGTTACCTTTTCACTTTCACATCTAAATACGTGTAAAATTTCCAACAAAATATGATTAATAGTTCAGTAGCTATCTTCATTTAAAATATGAACTTGTACAAGATGAAAAAAAAAAGGCAATAAGTACATAAAAAGTAGCCGGTTGCAACTATTTTGCCTTGTCCACAAAATTGTTAATATTTATGTGTTGAATTCCTTTTATGGTTGCAACTAGCACAAGTTTACTCTGTTTTTAAAATTTTGTATGATGGTAGCTGATGATACAAGTTATCCACCAATAGATCTTTTTTTTTAGTTTATCATATATTTTTATGATGTATTTTGAAGCTGATAACACACTGACATGCCAAAACATATGAGATGTTCTGTTGGAGGTGCTCTTTCCTCCAATACTCTAGCGTGATGAAGCCAATAAAATGTGGAGAATATTTTTTGATAAGAGGTTCCACACGTTGGTGTTAGAAGTAGTTGTTGCATGGTTTTTTTTTTTTCATACATGGTGTCTAATAAAAATCATACATGGTGTCTAATAAAACGGACTTGAAAAGACAATGGTGACAGCAATTTAAGAAGAGGTTAGTTCCGTGAGTAGAATTGATCATTTACCTGTTCATTTTGTTGCTATCCGCCCCTCTACTTCCCCACGCTGGATGAGACGGAGGCAGCCTTGCTTGTTACAAACGTGCATGTGCCATCATATTTTTCATTTGTCACACAAATGTTAGATGAACATATAAATTTATGTTTTATATGAATATAAGTTAGTTGAGGCTATTAGCTGGACCAAACATAGTTAGTGTGTTTATCGGTGTTTATTTCTTTTTCCTCTTTGTTTTGCACAGAGCAAATCTGAAATCAGTTTGTGTGGCGTTCCAATGATCCGAGCCCTGAGTTCTTGTTCCTGGATGCCGTGTTTTATTTAACCAGCCACATTTTTAATTCATTAACATCAACACAAAGAGAAACCACATAAAGTACTTCAAAATTTCAATATTAGGAGTTTAAATATTTCAAGATACTCTCACATATACTTCACGAGATACAACTATTAGTTTCTAGCCTTAGATTTCAAATTTATATTCTTAAATGTACAACCGAAACTTAAGCACTTCTTAGGAATTTTTATGTAAATATCTTGGTAATACTATTTTTTATGATAAATAACTAATTATGTTGAGTGTTAGATCGTGCAATCCACCAAAGTATCTCAAACTAAAATACGATAACCAATTTAATCCTCCGCACAGCAACAAAGTATAGTTGAAACCTCAAGTACAAGCAAGCAAAACAGGACTTCCATCTCCTTCCATTTCCCTCCAAAACTCTGAGAAGCAAGGCATCCTTTCGTCTCCCGCCATGTCTCCCTTGCTCCAATATATCCCAACACCTGGTTCCCGTCATCTCCAACCCCCATCGAACCCAAAACTCACTAGCTGTCCACTAATGGCGTCCTCGGCCTCCTCCTCTGCTTCTGGTTCGTCCGCCGAAGATGCCGGAGCTAGAAGCAGCAGTTCTGCAATCCAGTGCTTCAAGTACTCGAAACGAGCCACGCTCCGCTCTGTCGTCGGCCGCCCTGACGGCGGCCTGGGGCTGGCCGGCCAGCGAGCGGTGGTCGGCGGTTGGGTGAGGTCCTCCAGCGTTCTCAAAGCGAAGCGCTTCGGCATGGCGTCGCCGGCGAGAATGCCTGCGGCGGAGACCACAAACCTAACTTGCACGGAGGTGCTCATGTCAAGAGTGCCGCTTATCCGCTGCATCGCCAAGCTGATCACTGGAGGCGCCGGCGCCATTGACAACATCTCGTCTGGCAAGTCTGCTGTCGGGTCTGCGCTTGTGCGCATCAACGACGGGTCCTGCGTGCCTGATCTCCAGGTTCTTAATAAATTCCTTCCTTGGTTATTTGATTAGTTTTTTCCTATGTAAGTAACTAATGTCGTTGAAAAACGCATAGGTTTGAATCAAATCCTTATTTTGTTCAGATTGTTGTGGATTCTTCTTTGTGTCCTCTTGAACAAGTTGCTGCGGTTGGAGCTTGTTTATTGGTGGAAGGCGAGATCGAGCTTGTGGAAGGAAGAAGCAAACAGCACGTTGTCGAGCTGAGAGTGGACAAAGTTCTGCACATCGGAGCTGCCGATTCCAAGTATCCGCTGTCAAATATGCGGCATTCTTCAGAACTTGTCAGGGACTGCCCACAGTTTGCTGCTCGAACAATCACGGTTAGTGTGAAATTTTGTTATTTCATTGGTCAAATGGTCAGTATAGAACTTCAGTTTTTTTTTTTCGAAATGGAGAAGTTCAGGTTAGTTTATCAATCATGACAACAAACCATTTACATGAATCAATCAAACGTTGGAAAACATCTTTGATATCTGTACTTTCATGATGCAGGTTGCCTCAACTGTTCGTGTACGAAGTGAATTAATCCATGCTACCCATGAGTTTTTCCAAACCAACGGATTCTTCCATGTGAATACGCCCATTATAACGACCACAGCTGCAGGAGATCAAAGCAAAATGTTCCGTGTGATGTGCCTTTTGAGTAAATCAGATGACAGAGGCATCACACCTGAAGTAGTAAGAACTTCCATCGAGGCAAAAAAGAAACAAATTGAAGCGCTGAAGCGAAGCGAAAGCAACAAAGAGGCGCTCGAAGCCGCAGAGTTGGACCTTCAGAGGGCGAATCATCTTGCAAGACAGTTGGAACGAGGAAATACAGACTTCGCCGATGACTTCTTTCAGCGTCCAGCCTATCTTTCGCCGAGCCACACACTTCATCTTGAGACATATGCTTGCGCGCTAAGCAGCGTCTACACACTGAGTCCAGCATTCCAGGCTGAAAGCTTGGAGCCTCACAAGCACCTGACAGAGAGATGGACCATCGATGCAGAGCTTGCCTTTGCAGAACTTGAGGTATGGACTTCATATTCAAACACGATAATTGTTCAGAACATGATGTGATTTTTTTTTTTTTGTTCCAGGATGCATTCTCCTGTGCTGAGGATTGCTTGAAGTGGTCGTGTAGCGCAGTGTTGAAGAACTGCTCAGATGAGCTGAAGTTTCTATCAACCCAGGCAGACAATAAAAATGAAGACCATATGGAATCAGTATTGTCCAGCCAGTGGCTAAGGATTACCTACAATGAAGCTATCAATACCCTTCTTCAGGTATTTTCAGTACTCAAGCTGAACCTCCAATTTCAGTGCTATATAAGAGTAAATATGACTTACGAGATGCTACCTGTAATCATCAGGTAACAGATAAATCATTTGAAACCAAAGTTGAGTTGGGAACGCAATTATCACAAGAACATATGAGGTATGAGGATGATTATCAAACGAAATTTGATCCTTTTAGAAGTAGTTCTCATAGTAGTTTCTTTGAAACGATGGCAGTTATCTCGTTGAAGAACACCACAAAAGGCCACTGATTATATATCAGTACCCAAAACAACTGAAGCCATTTTATGCACGCCTGATGGAAGATGAGAAGACAGTCTCTGCGTTTGACATAGTCATGCCAAAGGTGAACAGAGCATTTCTAGTGCACGAGAAAAATTTTCACAAGTCAAGTCCGACACTTCATACTAAATGCGGCCACATTTTTCAGGTTGGAATTGTGGCATCTGGAGCTCAGAAGGAAGAAAGGATAGATACGTTAACTTCAAGGTAATATGGCTAACCAATATTCTGCAGATGGAAAGTAAATAAATTAATACTAATACTGATCTTTCTATCTTATATGAATCTCAATTGCAGGATTGATGAGTTAGGGCTCCCACAAGAACCATTAGAATGGTACTTGGACATCCGCAGGCATGGCACTGCAAAGCACTCAGGTTTCAGCATAGACATGGAGCGGCTCATCTTGCTTGTCACAGGTCTCAAGGACATCCGAGATGTTAGCCCATTCTCCAGAACAAAAGGCAACGCAAGATGTTGAAGACATCAAAAGTAGCAATCCAATGATACGATGACCTAAATTAGTAACAATTATCTCCTAAATATAAAAAATGTATGTACTGTAAATGAGGGAAAATACTTTATGCCCTGACGAAGATGCATGTACAGAAACTGTCGCCCTAATTCCTGAGAAACTGAACTATTATTATCTCCGTTGTTGTGGGTGTCCATTGTATGCTTTTCATTGGACGGTACAGAGCTAATTTCAAAGGTTATCATAATCATCACTTACCATGACAAAAGTCTTGGGTAAAGTCAGGTAGACAAACTAAACTTCACTGGTAGCTCGGTTCACTATCGAGCCAAGCTGACAAATCCGAGTCAGGTGGCTCAACGAGCCTTGCAGTAGCCCAAATATTTCTAGTATGTGCGCTTGGCACTTACACTGTCACAAATATTTCTAGTAGGCGCACTTGCACTTGCACTAAATCTCTCGTAGAGACAAAGTGCGCATACATATGTAAATTGGCCATAACTAAATGCTAATGCTTAATTTTCCATCTCAATGAAGTATACTTTTTTCAGCATATTTAGAATGGTCACATTTTAATTGTAGAACTGGCTTAGATCAGGTTGCAGTTCTGTGCATTGTACTATTTGGTAGATTTCTTGCCTCTCGTGCCGTTGAATCTTGTTATTCACATCCTGTCTTCAAACATCACAGCTGCCGCAAAAGCTAGCATGCCCAAAGCTATTAACACAGATCATTCCAAAGATACAGCGGGCTTGAGCAAAGCTGTAGAAGAGCAAATTACCACGCACATCGCAGGCATAGAGGCTCTTTTTCATCAAAAAGTATGTAGATTAAAAAGTATGTTGTCCCAAAAATAAAAATCAAAAAGTAATTAAACAACATCAATGATGCAACTTGAAATCATCATGCGATTCTAAAGATCAATATAATGCTGCCCCATTCATTAATATTGCCCCAGGTTCCATCCTGTCCCACATTGGCACAGGACAGTCATGCAATGCTTCATGTGAAAGGTGATCACAAAAGAGACGTAGGCACATTTAGCAAAAATCACTAATACAACAATTCAGCGAGACTCAAATCATGTGAGACCACATTCCAGCAAAAACCATTAACACTGCACCATACTTCATTTCAAGGCAAGTTATGATTGACATAGGTTGTAGAAGTTGCAACAATATGTCTAGTAAGAGGATAAGCTAAATTCTTCAAAAGGGTTGGCTAACAGCAACAGCACTCCTCAAGGCTATCAGCTTGACAGACTATGTAAGATCCTGTTCAAAAAAAAAAGAAAAATCCTTAAGTCGCATTAACTGGATGCAGAACACAATACCAATGTACAATTACATGCAACAATACAATCCAATGAAATAAAAAAAAAAGGATCCAGCAGAACTACACTCCAAATAATGATTTCCATGCATTCACAACCTAGCATAACTGGACAACCTAGCAATTGGTACATTTGGTTTGGTATAATGTATAAACATGTTCCAGGCAAGACAAAAAAACTTGGATCATTACAGGACACCTAAAATTAACTAAACAACAAAGCATATTGTGCAAACTAACAATTAAAAATACGACATCTGAATCAATTTAAGCTCCCAACATCTTCTTACACGCTACGAGACAAATGTAAAGATGATGTAACAAATATTGTGGTCATTGGAGGCAAGGCTGAGGAACTGGTTGCTGAGAGACTCATCAACCAAAGTACAGCCTCGTACTATGAGACCACTATTTTAACAGAGGAGCTTCCCCCAATTGGCATGGGGCCCTTGACAATAACAAACAGGAAAGACTAAACACAACCATCAATATGGCTGCATTTCAACCACACCATCTAATCATCACACGGTTAGCCAAACATTTACACCCGAGTTTCAATCAATTAAACCAAACATTACAAGCAAACGTTTCAATTAAAGCAAGCACACTTCTCGCCTGATGTGCTTAGGTCAGCAATGCAATTCTATTTGGGACTCACTAATTTCTCAAACCAATGTGAAAGTAGCTAAATAAAAAGGTTTGCTAATTCGATTAACCAGTATTACAATCACATAAATTATGATGTAATCAGCCAGCTAACTCAAACACTCGAGCATCATTTGATAACTCAGAACAGAACATAAGAATGCAAGCATTACAAACCTTTTAGATGCTGCTGGGGTACATAAAGACCCTGACCTTGCGCCCCTGCAACAAAGCAAGCACCACATTTAGTTAGGCACCAACACGAAATGGACGCAAGGAACAAGAACCGGCGCCTCGAACGGGCACAGGGAGAGGGAGGGAGGCCCAGCTCACCATGGACTCTGGCGGCAGGTTCGACTTGAACTTAGCGCGGACGACGCCGGAGTTGCCGTGCGGGCGTGCGACCTTGCCCCAGATGCAGCGGTAGTGCGTGCCGCTGCTCTTGGTCTTGGCCTTGTAGATGTAGGCCATCCGCTTGCCGCAGTACCACGCCACGTCCTCCTTGGTGTTCACCCCCTCAATCTGCACCAGCGAGGTGTTCTCGTACTGGTTCGACTTCGACCTGCACGAGATCACCACCACCATTAATCAATCACCGCTCGAGGGAGGAACGAGCGAGTCCAGGGGAGTGAGCCCGCGTAGCAGTCGGGAAGCCCTCACCTCTTGTATCCGAGGACGGTGCCGCGGGCGTAGAGCCGCACGCGCTGCCCCGTGCGTCCCTTCACCATCTCTCCGCTCCTTCTGCCGCCGAGGTGCCCCGGTCGGCGGCGCTGATGGCGCTTATGTATTGGACGCGCGTGATGGTCTCGCAATTTAACGGCTGCGATTGGAGCATCAGTATATGGACGCGTGTGATGTAGTTTAGGGGGGATGAGCCCTAGGGTTTACTCCCTTCACTACAAATGGGCTCAATTGTTTAAAAGGCCACATGAATTCTTCTGCCTGCATCAGCTAGGTTGGGCCATTTGTGGGGTATGGGCCCTTCAATCCACGAGAGTATTTTTCATAATGATTGGATCATAATGATTTAACCAGAATTGTTGTCAAGTTGTGGGCTATTTGGTATGCTAAAAGGAAAGTCATCCACGAGAATATTTTTTCAAAGTCCTATATCGACGCACTGCTTTGTTAACAGGTTCATCTCGGACCTGGAGCTGGCCAAGCCGAAGCAGAAAGAGAAGCAGGCGGTACAGACATAAGCTCCCCGATGGATCCCTCTCCCGTCGGGTTACACCAAGATCAATGTAGACGCGGCCCTGTCCAAGAACTTAAGTTTAGCAACAATGGTTGCAGTGGCGCGTGATGACAAGGGAACCTTCAGGGGAGCGTCAGTGATTGTCATGGAGGGGCTCTCATAACCAGAGACGGCCGAGGCAATGGCCTGCCGAGAAGGGCTTGCTCTTGCAAGTGATCTAGCGGTGAGAAAGTTTAGACTTGCCACTGATTTTGTTAATGTGGTAAGGAGCTTGGGATAAAGGTTTACCGCAACAGAGGTCATGCATGAGAAGAGAGACTCTAATGCTGATGCTCATCGAGTTGCCCAAGGGGTCGGTTTATGAGTCTGTAGGTAGACATGTATGGTTTTTAAATCCTCCTAATGGAGTATGGGGATGTTTGGTTGCTAGCCACGCTTAAACTTACGTAAGTTTGACTAAGTTTGGCAAGTGTTTGGTTAGTAACGAACTTTAAGCAAGATTTTTTGGGCTCCACATGTCATAGAGATAAAAAGTGTGACAAGATTCCTTTTGGCATGACAAAGTGTGGCTAGCAAATTCTTTGCCACACCTTGCCACACTTGACTAAGTGTGGCAAACGGTGGTTAGGAACCAAACATCCCCATATGTACCACTTTACGTTCATCAATTCAATAAAAGGCGGTATTGTTCTCAAAAAAAAATCAGAACCTTAATCCGGTGGAGTAATTTTTTACTAACAGCCAGCAGGAGAGCATATATTGTCAATGCTATGTGCAGTTCAATGTTCTTTGTGCATCAAATTACTCAGAGCTTCAACTATTAAATGCAGTAGTACAATCTTTGTTTCTCAAACTCAGGTGAGCACCCGCACCGAAGATTTGACCTTATATTTGAGTTCTTACTAACATGTTGAATTTATGAAAAAGGTATGTCTCAAATCTCATGTTGTCACTTGAAAAAAAATCATTATAGGAAGCATATCATGCATATATTATATCAAATGATATAGACATAGAATGTTGCTGATATACAATAATGCAGACAAAATGTAAACGTCACCCTACGCTACCACAACTTGTTTACAAAAGGACAGCAGATCGTTCCTTTAGTGTATCCTCTAGAACAATGCATGCAACAAATCCAAACAATGTCCCTCACAACAAAAAAAATCCAAACTGTCGTAGCCCTACTTTCGGAAGATTTCGGAATGTCGAACGCGCCGGATTAGGACTCT
>LAPY01001275.1:84059-100207 GCA_000970635.1 Eragrostis tef
GGCGCAGCCACTGTAGCTCGAGATATAAGAAAGAGGTTTGGCAGTCATTAGAAATTAAGCAAGAAGAGAATAGATATTCTAGTCCTCTGCCCTTAGGTGTGGCTGCCGCCATCGAAGAGGCCGCGCCCTTTGGGTCCAGGTGTGTCTATCAAGAGGTTCATGACAATTGGTATCAGCTAAGTTAGCTTTGGTTCGATCCACGGCTGCTGGTGCGGATCCTACTGCGCTGCGCTGGATTCGCCGACTCCATCCCCATGGGCGGCGCCACCGAAGCCAGCCGTGGCACAGCCCTTCAGAATGCAGCCGATTCTAGCACGCCGTCGCTGCTTCCGCCGCCGCCATCCCCAAGGGCGCCGCCAACGGGGGCAGCCATGGCGTGTGTTCACCCTCTAGCTGGAGTGCGTGCATCGATGGGGCCTTGGCCCTGC
Source organism: Eragrostis tef (assembly GCA_000970635.1). NCBI lineage: Eukaryota > Viridiplantae > Streptophyta > Magnoliopsida > Poales > Poaceae > Eragrostis > Eragrostis tef. Next base: position 84,488 of record LAPY01001275.1, read on the forward strand.
TGGTGGAGATGAGGGCTATGGTAGAGAAGATGGCTGCCATGGAGGCGAAGAGGACAACGCTACCTGATCCTCTGCCGACGTCTCCAAGTACGGACGTACGTCACTTCCCATAGCCTTCCTTCCCACCTCCACGCCGTGCGATCTTCAAAAGAAAGCATCGGATCAGCATGGGTGCAGTCCGATTCACCCTCCAGGATCCTTCGTCGCTGGACGGGAGGGCCACATCACCGAGTCACTGCTTGCCTGCTCCCCACCTCATGCTCAGGGCCAAATCGCCAGGGCCCTGGCCGCGAGTTGCAGTTCGCGACCATCGAATCAAGGACGGCGGCTACTTGGTGCGATGCACAGTGATCTCCGATGGCCCTCTGCACCATCGTCAGGACAGCAACATGCCACACGGACAGGAGCAATTTTTCCATTCACGTGCTGATTCCCACATGATTGCTTCCTTTCCTGTTCCTGCTAATGATGGGCCTCAGCAACGTGGACACAAGATGCTCCTCTCTTAACGAATCAGGATGGGGGCCACCTGTGAGTGACTCTAATGAGTCAACGACACCAAGAATAAAGGCGTAGTTTACATTCTTGTTTTCGTAGAAAATAAGATATGAAGCCGAGATGTAAAAGGCTTAGTATTATGTCTAGTTTGGTCAGTGTGTCGAGTGTCGTTGTCACCCACCTGCAGCTCGAGGACGAGCTGCTTAAAAAGGAGGGGTGAAATGTCATGGTTATTGCTATTAGGAATCATGGGCTGGTAGGCTACAGTAGTGCAGCCCACTGTAGCGGCGGCTACTGTAGCTCGCCTTGGGTTAGAAGCCAACCTCTATGTAAGAAAGAGGTTTGGCAGTCATTAGAGATTAAGTAAGAAGAGAATAGATCTAGTATTCTAGTCCTCTGTCCTTAGGGTGCGGCTGCCGCCATCAGCGAGGCCGCGCCCTTTGGGTCCAGGGGTGTCTATCAAGGTTCATGACAGCGAGGCAGATTGGGCTAAAAGCTTCGGTGAATTGGGTGGTTCGGTTAATAGAAGCCCAAAACCGAATTAATCACGGTTAACCGAAATCAGCAGATATCTCAACCGAATTAATCATAGTTAACCGAAATTAGAAGAAATTTTAGGTATTTCTATGCGGTTAATTTTGGTTATCGGTTTTTTTTAACCGCGCCCTCCCCTAGAAAGAAACGCCTCATTCCTCGTACCCCCGTTTAAATCTGAGAAATAGAGATTGAATCAATAAAGAAACTAAAGGCGACCTACGAGGTAAGAATTCTTAGAAACAATGTACATGAGCCCTCCCTCCGCCCGGCAGCCATGGACATGAGCCGTCCCTCCGCCCCACTCCAACGGCCAGCTATGCCTGTTAGGCTTCCTCCTGCATTCAACCCAGAGATGAAACTGCCACACCCACCCACGGCATGGTAAGTTTTCGTCTTCAATTTTGGATTTGCATTGCTTTCGATTGATTGCAGCGTTTGCAGTCACTCACAAATTGTGTTAAGGTCCCACATTTAATTTGGCATTTGTATTACCTTCAATTGATTTCGTGCAGGCAATAATTATCGTCGTTCCAGATATCTCGTACCTCTTCCCCCCTGACGTGCTGCGCTGCAATGCCGGGAGCCAGTGATTGGATTGGTTCTGCATCAGGCCCTGACCTCCATCCACTTGAGCACCACACAAGTCATTTTCCGCAAGATTCTGCATCTCCCAAGGTAATGTTCAGCCTGTTGAATCCTTCTTACGGCCAAATCCCTTTGATAACCTCATACTGTCACATGCTTCTTTTTTTTTTAAAAAAATCTATGATCAGATCATGGCTGCGGTGTATTTTCCCCAAAATGAAACTGAAATCCATCATGTTGGCAATAACTTTGGGTTTGTTTATCTACAGTTAGTCACTTGCTGAAGGGTATTATTCCCAAAATGACCAAATTAATTAATTTACTGATTTTTTCATGTGGGCAGAGCTTCAAATTAATTAATTAATTCACTATGTTTCAGAATACAGTAATTCATGTTTTGAGCATTTCCTTTTCCTAAGGAAGCATCATTTTTTTCTCTCAAAATCAACTATTCAGTATAAGCATGTTCATGTCATGTCCTTAACCTTTTCTTTTTGTTGCCGTGAGCTACTGATATTCCAGTTCCCTGTAATTTTACTAAATTGTCTTTATCCTCATTACATGAAGGTTACTTTCTAATTTTGCCTCCTGATCTCCTACAGTCCAGCAAGCAACCTCTCCATATCCCGTCACAATCAGAGGGCCGTTTTATTTCAATCTCTCTCTCTCTGCAATATTTTCTCTGGTCCGTCCGTTTTGCTTCTCTCTGGCATTAGCTGTGTATTACAGTTATCTATAGTACTGCCCATTACTCTTTTCATTGGCAGTGTATCTTGGTGCGTGCAAATGCTGCTGTTTGGTAGTTTCTCTAGGTGAGGACCAAATCTTCGTCCACAACCATTTCAAGTTTCTCTGTGAGTTCTTTTTTTTGCGTGCTTGTGCTTAGGCTAACTGATTTGAATGGCCTATGTAATCTGCACTTTATATATTCGTTGACATAGGAATATTGTTATTCAGGAGCTGATGTGTTCAAATGAACGCCCATGCGTAAATTTTGATACTGAAAGCCAACTCATTCCATAAGAAAATCCTTTCCAATGTTGCCTCAAAACATTTTGACTATGTCGAACCATATATCACTTATACGATCTTCCAACATGCACCTGCAATCTGTCAATAATTTCCGCGGCAATGCGTTGGGAATGCACCTAGTAAAAATATATGACTAGGGGTAAATTAAGTTTGTAATTTTTTTATACACTCTTTTTTTATGTGATTTGATCTGCTCCGTGCAAATGTTTCTTTAATTTTGCGCTGGGTTGACATTGGATATGTTGATTGTCGTCCTTTATTCGGGTTTATTGATGCTGTGATATCAGTGTAGAAGGGTCCAACAAGCTCGGAGTTACATTTAGCATGCACCGTTCCTTTTGCTATTGTCTATTTTGTTTCCTAGCGTCAATCATGATTGGTGCTATGTTCTATGCTTGTTTGGAAATATCTGCTTAGATAACATGTTCAACTGAATTAATTGACTGTTCTTATCTGCTACTCTCTCGTTTCCAGATTAATGAATTGTTCTTCAAATGTGTTTTGTGCGAATGCAGCTTGAAGTGTCACAAATTTTACCGACCTGAAGTTCCATGAATGGCAACTCGATGTTGTCATGTAGAATATGAAGCCATTCGTAAACCTTGATCTGAATCTGTCCGTTCTATGCATTATTTTTTTCAATATTGCTTTCACTTATTGCGAAGGAAGGTGAACAAGCACATTATTTTTTGAGGTGAACAGATGGTGTATTTTTTTCTTTATCCTTTTTTAATGTTATTCCAATAACCATGCTTTGTTTCTGCAAGGCACTATGTTTCACATCTTTGGATCAAAAATATATAGGATTGGAGAGTAACATTGATGCAAGTCGTGCTTTCTGCTCCTTTACAGATCTCTAGCCAATTTGGTCCTATTAATCTGCTTTCATTTGTAATCTCGCCTTCTTTTCCTCTGGGATGCCTAGCGTCAATCATGATTGGTGCTATGTTCTATGCTTGTTTGGAAATATCTGCTTAGATAACATGTTCAACTGAATTAATTGACTGTTCTTATCTGCTACTCTCTCGTTTCCAGATTAATGAATTGTTCTTCAAATGTGTTTTGTGCGAATGCAGCTTGAAGTGTCACAAATTTTACCGACCTGAAGTTCCATGAATGGCAACTCGATGTTGTCATGTAGAATATGAAGCCATTCGTAAACCTTGATCTGAATCTGTCCGTTCTATGCATTATTTTTTTCAATATTGCTTTCACTTATTGCGAAGGAAGGTGAACAAGCACATTATTTTTTGAGGTGAACAGATGGTGTATTTTTTTCTTTATCCTTTTTTAATGTTATTCCAATAACCATGCTTTGTTTCTGCAAGGCACTATGTTTCACATCTTTGGATCAAAAATATATAGGATTGGAGAGTAACATTGATGCAAGTCGTGCTTTCTGCTCCTTTACAGATCTCTAGCCAATTTGGTCCTATTAATCTGCTTTCATTTGTAATCTCACCTTCTTTTCCTCTGGGATGCGTTTGTTTCCATGTCGCTCTATGCAGCCACTACAATTCCCCGAGGTTCAATCTAGTTCTAATGAAACAACATGCTATGACTCAAGTTGACTGGATATTTCTGCCATATTTTTGTCATCATTTGGTATCGATAATCTTGAAATGAAGTGGGTTTGAAGGGAGAGCTGTATATCACTTGTGATTGAGGAGGTACCTATTCATTTGCTTCAAAGGAGGGATATTATTGACTCGTGCCAAAGTCTTTGATTTCTCCCACATGTCTAAAGTCTCAGCATTGCATAGCTTCAGTTGTACTGATATTGGCACGACAATCTTCTACTCATTCTAATTAAACTTCATGCAAGTACTATCCATATTTCAAGGGTAATGCATATCCACCATCTGATGCTTGTGAGAATATCAGGAAGTTCAATTGATATCTGTTCCATATTCTGTCTGTAGTAAACTATATATTCCATTGAATATGAATACTATTGGAATGGAATGGGTGATCTGCATATTACTGATATAAGAATATGGTACCCTACTAAATTTTGTTTTGAAGGTTTATCGCAAGTGTTTGCTTACAGCAGTCAGGTAATTCCTCCTGTTCATCTTTGTGCATGTAACTGCATGCTATTGACTACAAACCGTAGCTCTTCGCATGTTTTTCTTTCCATGGTTAATAGGAATCACTCATGAATTTGTTCTGTCCTTTCTTAGGGGACGAACCTGTTGTTCACATACAACGTGCTATTTTAACTGTGTGTAGTAATCAGGAGCCTTACAATTCTTTGTTTGATCAAGCTATAATTGGTTTGTCTTGTTATGATGAGGTAGCATTAGTGGTGAATGTTAGCTACATCATAGGTCCGGTACACCAAATAGACTATGAGCCTAAAGTGAGATTAGTTGCACCATGTTGCTTGATTGCATACATACAAATCCTCAAGGTCATTAGAGCTTATTCTTTGGCCTGACAGAGCGGTGAGCAGACATTGCAATTTCTAACGGCTGCAATTTGTTTTAGGCCCAATGAAATATTAGTGTCCCTCCTTTTTTATCGCCTTATGCCCAATGAAATTTACCAACTCACGCTACTAGTGGTCTATGCTCTTCAAGAGTTCTATTATTATATGCTTCTATTGAAACATGGTTATCTCGTTCACATTATTTTATTTGAAATATTATTCTGTTTGGTGTAGTAATATCCTTGAAGTAGCATGCCGCATGCTGCCCAGTTAATACAATATAGTTTGTTGAGGGTGGAGGTCATAATAGTAGTTTCTACACATTTTGTGTATTGTGGTTATTTTGTTCTGGCAATCACATATTTATGGTGGTAGAGGTTTCTGCGGGTACAGATTTTGACCTCTTATAGGACTCGGACATACGTTATTGAGGAATGATAGAGACCATTTGTCGTACTTTTGCAAATGTCTTGGAATATGCATATTATGTTGAGAGATATGAATACGTCAAAGAAATTGAGAGATGAATGATATTGTCATTGGAATCGTAAAATGTTGAGAGATGTCGATCATTCAAAGCATCGAGAGATGAACTAATGGTATATTCTACAAACTACTGCTTTAAATTTTATTTTGGAATGCAAGCAAGTTTTGTTATAGTAATGATCTTTTTGGATTGCAAGCAAGTTCTGCAATAACTACCTACGGTTATGTAGTGGCATTGCTAAATGATAAACTGCAATACAGTTGGGTGCTTTAGTTACATTAGATTAGATATGTAATGCTATAAAGAGACTGATATAGTGATATCGACGAAGCAACAATGATTAGCTTGTAGAGATAAAACTCCAACAGCGATTTGATACATATTTTTGGTAATGACAAATCCTAAATCTTATTTGAACAAAGCTGAATTACTAGAATGAATAGCATGTGTCCTCTTACCCGTGTATGCTAAGTAAAAAGATATAACTATACTCTTTGGTTGTTTCCATATCAGCATCTTGATGTTTTGAGCTGACAAGTGGTAAATTAAGTTTGTAATTTTGTACCCTCTATTTTTATGTGATTTGATCTACTCCATGCAAACGATTCTTTAATTTTCTGCTAGGTTGGTGCCTATTTTGTGCGAATGCAGCTTGAAGTATCACATAGTTTACCAACCTGAAGTTCGAGGAAGGGCAACTCGATGTTGTCATGTAGAATAATGACGTAAACCTTGATCTGAATCTGTCCATTCTATGTCCTTTTCGGTTGTTGTTAAAAATAGTGCAATGTCTCGAGAGTTGCATGGTTCTCTTTCAACAAAGATCAATATATTGTTTTCACTTATTGCGATGGAAGGTTAACAGATGGTTTTTTTTTGTTTATCCTTTTTTCCCGTTATTCCAATATCAATAAATATGCTTTGTTTCTGCAAAGCACTATGAATCACATCTTTGGATATATTGGACTGGAGAGTAACATTCATGCAAGTCGTGCATTCTGCTCCTTTACAGATCTCTAGCTAATTTGGTACTATTGACCTGCTTTCATTTGTAATCTCGCCTTCTTTTCCTCTGGGATGCGTTTGTTTCCATGTCGCTCTATGCAACCACTACAATTGCTCGGGGTTCAGTCCAGTTCTAATGAAACTTCATGCTATATTACTATCCCAACATCGATGGTTATTACTGAAGTTCATTGGATATTTATGCCATATTTTTGTCATCCTTTAGTATGGATAATGTTGAAATGAAGTGGGTTTGAGGAGACCTGTATATTACTTTATTGAGGAGGTGTCTATTCATTTGCTTCAATTGTTATGCTTTGTCTGGGGGATATTATTGCAGTTTGGGGAGACTTGCCAAGTCTTTGCTTTCTCATGCATGCCTAAAGTCTCGGCATTACATTTTACTCATTCTAATCAAACTATCCCAATATGGATGTTTTTGAAGGGTAATGTATATCCACCATCTGATGCTTAGGAGGTTGAAGTTCAAGTGATATCTATTCCATATTATGTCTATTGTAAACTGCACATGTCATGGAATATGGATACTATTGGAATGGAATGGGTGTATTTGGATGGAGAGTTGCATATTACTGATATTGGAATGGTATATTACTTAATTTGGTTTCAAACTTTTACAACAGTCAGGTAATTCCTCCTATTCATCTTTGTGCTTGTATGCATGTTATTGACTACAAACCATAGCTCTTTCGTATGATATTGACTACAAACCATAGCTCTTTCGTATGTTTTTCTTTCCAGGTTTAATAGGAACCACTTGTGAATTTTTTTTTCTTCTGATCTGTCCTTTCTTAGGCGACGAACCTGTTGTTCAGATACATCCTGGAAGCTATACTTGATCCATTATTCACATACAGATACAGATCCAGAAAGCATTTATAAAGCATTTATTATTGTTGCAGCTCATTTTCACGGTTATGTACTTTGTAATGAGTAGTACACTTTTGTTTGCAAGATATGTCTAGTTACAACTTGTGCTAATTTTGACCGTTTGTAGTAAAGAAGCTTATACCTTTTGCTTGTTTCACCTAGATATAATTGGTTTCGATTATTATGGCAGGTAGGGTGGTGAATGTTTGTTGGCTACAACATAGGACGGATACACCAAATAGATTCTATGTGATCCTAAAATGATAGTAGTTCATGTTGCTTGATTACATACATGCAAATCCTTAAGGTCATCGGAGCTTATTCTTTGGCATGACAGAGTGGAGAGCAGACGCAAGGCCCAATGAAATATTAGCGTTCCTCCTTTTTTATCGCCTTAGGCCCAATGAAATATTAGTGTCCTTCATTTTTAATCGCCTTAGGCCAATGAAATTGACCAACTCTCGCTAGTAGTGGTCTATGCTCAACAAGAGTTCTATTATTATATGCTTATGTTGAAACATGGCTATCTTGTTCATATTATTTTTTTGAAATATTTTTTCATCTAGTAATATTTTTCTCAGTACTTCCTTGAAGTAGCATGCCACATGCTGCCCTGTTAATACAATATATTCAGTTGAGGGGAGAGGTCATAATAGTAGTTTCTACATGTTTTGTGTGTTGTGGTTATTTTGTTATGGCAATCTCATATTTATGCTGGTAGAGGTTTCTGCAGGTACAGATTTTGTCCTATTATAGGACTCAGATAACATTATTGATGAATGAAAATTTGTCATAGAACCTTTTGCAAATGTATTGGACATGCATATTATATTGAGAGATATGAATACTTTGAAGAATCAAGAGAGGGAGATAAATGATATTGTTATTGGAATGGTACATTTTTGAGAAATGTCGATCATTCAAAGAAGAGAGAGATGAACCAAAATTGATATTTGAATGGTATATTCAGTATGGTTCATTTATTGCGGATTTCAGAGAGTGAAGTTTTTCTTTGAGTTTGGGTGGAATTAGCATGTGTTTCCTCTTCTTGTTTCCTAATGTATGTGCTCCTGTACCGGTTTCCTCTTGTTGTTTGCACGTGTAAATAAAATTCATTCTCATTTACTATTATAAAATACATTTGACTCTTTGATTGCTGCTTTTAAATAACTTGTTCTAAATCCGAACTCTATGGAGCAGTTTCTTTGTTCCCACAACAAATCCTTATGCATTTGCACTTCTTCTATAAGAAGTGCATTTGGATATAGCTATGCATCCCATTCTCTCAACAAGAGAATGAGGTTATTATTGAAATTCAATGAATATTTGTTGAAGGTTATGCATACTATCCTAATATGTCTTTCCCTGGTGTCTCGTCCCGTGTTCCTCTCACCACCATTGCTGCTGCTCTCGCCACGTAGCAGCCCCGCCACCTTTGGTTGTGATTTGTGGGCGCTAATTTTATTTGTTCCTTCTTTGATTTGTGGGCGCCAATTTTGAATCCTTGGTTTCCATTTTAGCTTTTGATTTTTCAATTTCCTGGGAAGGAAGAACAGTTAGGGAGGGCAATTGACAGCCAGAATAGAGTAACAGACTAACAGTTCATAGCCTACACCTATCACCTATTCTTTGAGTGTCCCTTCAGCCTCCAGTGCTGGGAGTTCCTTGGTATCTCTTGGGATCATTCACTCAACTTCTTCAACACAATTCAGAAAGCAGCCGCAGATGTAGGACACCCTTTCTTCATGGAAGTCTTTGCCATCTCCTGCTGGGAAATGTGGAAACAGAGAAATGCTCTCATTTTTAGACATGCACCCATTTCTTTCAACCTTTGGAAGCTTTGCTTCATAGATACAGTTCAAACACACTTGTATTCAACCAAACTCTTAGACAACAGGTTAAGAACTGGCTTGAAAGCCGTATGTAAGTATCTTTTTTCTTTTCTTAGGACTGTACAGTTTGTTCCTTTCGGTTTTTAATATATATACCACAGTAGGGGCTTCCCCTACTGTACATTCCTCAAAAAAAAAAAAAAAGAAAAGAAAAGTTCATAGCCTACTCATCTCCCTCCTGATGCTTGAATTGCCTGCAAGACTGGTGGAAAAGGTAACCGATCCCATGTTTCCAGTTTAGCCACCATGTGTCATATATACAACGCCTAATGTCTGCCACCATCTCTGAATATACCAGATTCTCGAGTCGTACGGTTTTCTTCTTTCCATTCTTGTCTCTAGATTTTGTTACATCTCAATTAAATTTCTTGGTTTATAAATCGATATGGATCTGCTAAAAGTATGATGAATATATGCTCGATAGCTTTTTACACCCCTTCAAGCAGTATTTTTCTGCTGTGACAGAATACGTAGATGGCACCTTCTTTAGCTTTACTTGCAGTATTTTACAAATGTTTATGCTTTAGTATATCTTCGTAATGGTGTAAAGAAGTGAGCCACTGATACACCAAGAAATGTTTATTTAATGTTTAGTTATGTATTATTAATTTTCTTCCATCGTTGTATGACACCATTATTACCTGCTTAATGCGCTGGGCTCTCGGCTAGTATTTGGAGGGAGAGTTGCATACCATATACTTTGTTTCTCAGGTCACCCCTAGTATCTGATGCGTAAGGTTTGTTCATTCGTCATGGCATCACCCTCCACAAGCCACACAACAAGCACACAGCCTCATATTCGGTCGATGGGGATGGCAAGAGCTTGCCTCACATGGCAACAAGGAATGCCCCTTCTAACACCACTATTGACTTAGTATAACTTTTGTTGGACTGAAATGAGCGAGGACGTACTCAATATACAATTCTACTTCTGCAGTAGCAAAACATTTATATGCTTCCTCTCCATGGATGTTTTTGTGGATGGGACAAGCATGCACGAGCCTTATAGTTTATGATCCCATGTTGTTCAGAGCATCATGCAAAGATGATCTAGGTGGGGATCAATCTTTGAGTTCGTTGCTGATTTGGTCAAATTTTCTTTATAATTCTTGTGTTTTCCACTTGAATGTTGGTTAAATGGCGCTGCTGATTCTGGACTTGCAGCTGTGGACAACCTTCATGATGAATTTTCTTTTGTTCAAATCCTATAATTGTCATATACTCATATGCTGGGTTCCAAAGAAGTCTGCTAAATTCTTATGCATCATATTATTATGGGACAATTTCGTACATGCCATTGGAAAAAATTTGTAATCCCGTATATGCTATCGGCATCTCAGTGACTCCCACCTGTGTCACTGACAATGGCATATTCAGGATTACGTAAATTTGCAATGGCACATAGGAAATTATTCCTATTATTAAATGCTAGGTTTCTCACTTATGATAATTGAGTTCCACATTTGGACATTCTATTTGTTTTTATGATGGTGTAGGAAAATCGTCAATCCTGTTCAGAAACTTGACAATATTTTTGCCAAAGAAAAGAAAAGTTCATAGCCTACTCATCTCCCTCCTGATGCTTGAATTGCCTGCAAGACTGGTGGAAAAGGTAACCGATCCCATGTTTCCAGTTTAGCCACCATGTGTCATATATACAACGCCTAATGTCTGCCACCATCTCTGAATATACCAGATTCTCGAGTCGTACGGTTTTCTTCTTTCCATTCTTGTCTCTAGATTTTGTTACATCTCAATTAAATTTCTTGGTTTATAAATCGATATGGATCTGCTAAAAGTATGATGAATATATGCTCGATAGCTTTTTACACCCCTTCAAGCAGTATTTTTCTGCTGTGACAGAATACGTAGATGGCACCTTCTTTAGCTTTACTTGCAGTATTTTACAAATGTTTATGCTTTAGTATATCTTCGTAATGGTGTAAAGAAGTGAGCCACTGATACACCAAGAAATGTTTATTTAATGTTTAGTTATGTATTATTAATTTTCTTCCATCGTTGTATGACACCATTATTACCTGCTTAATGCGCTGGGCTCTCGGCTAGTATTTGGAGGGAGAGTTGCATACCATATACTTTGTTTCTCAGGTCACCCCTAGTATCTGATGCGTAAGGTTTGTTCATTCGTCATGGCATCACCCTCCACAAGCCACACAACAAGCACACAGCCTCATATTCGGTCGATGGGGATGGCAAGAGCTTGCCTCACATGGCAACAAGGAATGCCCCTTCTAACACCACTATTGACTTAGTATAACTTTTGTTGGACTGAAATGAGCGAGGACGTACTCAATATACAATTCTACTTCTGCAGTAGCAAAACATTTATATGCTTCCTCTCCATGGATGTTTTTGTGGATGGGACAAGCATGCACGAGCCTTATAGTTTATGATCCCATGTTGTTCAGAGCATCATGCAAAGATGATCTAGGTGGGGATCAATCTTTGAGTTCGTTGCTGATTTGGTCAAATTTTCTTTATAATTCTTGTGTTTTCCACTTGAATGTTGGTTAAATGGCGCTGCTGATTCTGGACTTGCAGCTGTGGACAACCTTCATGATGAATTTTCTTTTGTTCAAATCCTATAATTGTCATATACTCATATGCTGGGTTCCAAAGAAGTCTGCTAAATTCTTATGCATCATATTATTATGGGACAATTTCGTACATGCCATTGGAAAAAATTTGTAATCCCGTATATGCTATCGGCATCTCAGTGACTCCCACCTGTGTCACTGACAATGGCATATTCAGGATTACGTAAATTTGCAATGGCACATAGGAAATTATTCCTATTATTAAATGCTAGGTTTCTCACTTATGATAATTGAGTTCCACATTTGGACATTCTATTTGTTTTTATGATGGTGTAGGAAAATCGTCAATCCTGTTCAGAAACTTGACAATATTTTTGCCATACCTAGCGGCATGTGTTATTTTATTTTATCTGTGAAAATTGAGCTCCATTTGCGCTTCTTTTCCTTTGTTTCTTGCAGGTTTTTTGACAGGTAGCCTTCAAGAAGATGTCAAAAATGGAGCTACTTCATTGCAGCTTTCCCTAGTGAAATTGTTCCAATGTTAGGATTTACGAAGACATTTAGTCATATGAGAATTCTCCACTCTGCGGAAGAATTGTTTGATCTAGATACACAGTTTTGTTCTTTCGAAGTGACATCTAGATACAAAAGATATAAATGATATACTTTCATGGTGCAGACTCAATGTTCGAAAAGCAAGGTATACTCTATATGCTTTATTGATTTTACAGTGATTCTTTGCAATAAATAGAGGCACGCTCTATATATAATAGGCATTTCCCATTTTGGCTGTGGTGATTCTTTAAATTTTTAGTTGGTTTTGATATGAACCCGCGAGGGTTTATGCGCCGATCTATTGGTGAGATAGGGGATAACTCGATTTGGTGGAAGGGGATGACGTTCACGGCTCGACTTCAGCAACACAAGGATGCTGTGCCTTAGCAACCGATACACCACCTCCAATGGACGCCGCAATCTTGTGGAAGGGCGACCTCCGGCCACGAGGGCACTCGTCCAGCAAGCAATCGAGAACTAGCAAGAACAAGTAAACAAGCACTGAATGCGAGATGTAATTGAAGAACTAGACCAACTGAATTCAATTATGGTGGGGTAACTTGAAGTCGGACGGTATCGACAACTCGCGCGCTTACAAGGAAGTAGCAAAGCTAACTTAATCTAATCAAAACCCAACTGTTCTTGGCGGCTGCCAGAGGGTATAAGTACATGAGAGGACGACCACAGGGGTGCTGGGGTCGTGCTCCAACCCTAGGACGCGTCCTTAATGGACTCAACTTGATACATAGCCCATTGGGCCAAAACAGGGTGTCGCAGCACCGGACAGAAAAAGGTATCTCCAGTAAATTGACGATTGCGGCCGTATCCGAGTAGATATGGATGTGATTCCGGATCGGTTTGAAAGTAGACTCAATAAGCTTTCCATGAAGTACCAGAACGCCCCAATCCGAGTTCGGATGTGACCGTGGCGTCCATCACAAGTTGACCCTGTCCTGCAGTCCGAATCCAGCGCGCGCGAATCCCCTCCCCTTCTTATCCTCTCCATCATTCCTAAGCAAAACAAGAGTGCACGTGTCTCCATGGTCTAAATCAGACGGACATGAGCTTAGGAACGAACTCACTTGATAGTTAAGTTGGCGAGCACGAGCACGGGTAAGAGGACCAGCCGGAGTTGGTGTTGGTAGAGGCGTGGGTGTAACGGTAGTAGTGTGTGAGTTTTGCTGCAGACTGGTCAAACGGGACTGTTCTGGAGCAGTTCGGGACCCGTATTTGTTATTTCTGTGTTGTTTCAGTCAAAACAACCCGGGGATCGCTCTGTTTCACTTGTTGCGATGTGTTTGATGTAACTGGATGGTTCCCGCACGAAAACTCAGAAAAATGTGAGGTCTGCTGTAGACTGGTCAAACGGGGCTGTTTGTGGAGGTGTTCGGGACCCGGTTCGATTATTTCTATGTTGTTTCGGTCAAAACGACCCGGGGATCACTCCTTTTCACTTGTTGCAATGTCTTTGATGTAACTAGATGGTTCCCTCGCGAAAACTCAGAAACATGTGAGTTTTGCTGCAGACTGGTCAAACGCGGCTGTTTCTAGAGCTGTTCGGGACCCGTTTCGGTTATTTCTGTGTTGTTTCGGTCAAAACGACCGGGGATCGCTCCTTTTCACTTGTTGCCATGTGTTTGATGTAATTGGATCGCTCCTTTTCACTTGTTACGCAGTCCGAACTGCGCGTGACAAGAACTCGAAACTCTAAAGGACTAAAACTAAGACCAGCAACTTGACACAAACCGATGCAAGCAAAAACTCAACAAGCCCTAACTAAGCAGTACTAGTAAAAGGCTCAACGGGTTTATGGGATTACGAAGATTAATCTATTTTTTGGCTTTTCTGGACTCTAGGAAAATTAAAAACAGCGAAGAACAGGAAGTCTCTCACCGATCAACCTTGCTCTGATACCAATTGATATGTACCCGGGTGGGTTCGGCGCTGATCTTTCGGTGAGAGGATGGGGGTAACTCGATTGATTGGTAGAGACGACGTTCACGGCCCGACTACAACGCCCAAGGACGCTGCGCCTTAGCAACCGATACACCACCTCCAATGGACGCCGCGATCTTGTGGAAGCGCGACCTCCGGCCACGAGGGCACTCGTCCTGCAAGCAATAGAGAACTAGCAAGAACAAGTAAACAAGCACTAAATGCGAGATGTAATTGAAGAACTAGACCAACTGAATTCAATTATGGTGGGGTAACTTGAAGTCGGACGGTATCGACAACTCGCGCGCTTACAAGGAAGTAGCAAAGCTAACTTAATCTAATCAAAACCCAACTGTTCTTGGCGGCTGCCAGAGGGTATAAGTACATGAGAGGACGACCACAGGGGTGCTGGGGTCGTGCTCCAACCCTAGGACGCGTCCTTAATGGACTCAACTTGATACATAGCCCATTGGGCCAAAACCGGGTGTCGCAGCACCGTTGACAGGAAATCGACGACTGTAGACGTTTCCAAATAGATATGTGTGTGAGGCCGGATCCGTTGGAGAGTAGACTTGATAAGCTTTCCATAAAGTACAAGAACGTCCCAATTGCAACGATCGCAACGGTGTATACGGTTTGCAATTCGTACATTTAGTTTGTAGTCTATGATTTTTTTTAAACGTGAGAACATTGTTTCAAATGTTGGCAGGCCCACCAACGCAGACGGGAGAGGGGGATCCTTGTCCCGTACGGTTAATTTCTTTGACATCGTGGGACCGACCTCTAGAGGAGAATATGCTAAAAGCTTGTTTTTTTGGCTTCTGTTCAACGCGTTCAACAACGAAACAGGTTTTCTGTTGGTTTTCTTCAGAAGCTGTTTTGGTTACCACCCGTTTAGCAATTTTGGAGGAGAAGCAAAAGCATCTTCCATCGATGCAATAAGCATTGCCAAAGAGCCTGTTGGTTTGCATCCAACCTAAAACAGTCGTGGTATGATGGCCAGCACTAGCTCAAGACATACCAATGTCTATTTCTATACAAACTCTCATCCGCGACTGCGACTGTAGTCGTGTCACTGTCGTGACGCAGTTGGGAGGGGAGAAAGAGAAGAAAGGGGAGCTCGCCGGAGAGGAAGGAGGTAGTTAGGGTTCGGGGTTTGGAGGGGGGCTTCATCGTCGCCACATGTAAAGGAAACTTTAGGAGGCTCGGGGGCGGCGAAGGCACCGCCGGCCGCAGGTAGGTAGGGAGGGAGGTGGGAGGATGTTGGAGGGGGGGGGGGGGGGGGGGGGGGGGGGGGGGGGGGGGGCTTTTTGG
>LAPY01001275.1:100912-111866 GCA_000970635.1 Eragrostis tef
GAGGGGGGGGGGGGGGGGTGGAAGGGGTAGGCAGAGGAGCCGGCATTATTGGACGAGTTAGCGCCGGCAGGGTCGAGGAGGATGGATCCAGAGCCGCCTTCAGTGGGGGAGGCAGTCGGCGGCAGGGGAGCAAACCATGGAAGGATTTGGTTGTGGGCAGTAGATCCGACGGAGGAGGCGAGATAGAGTTTTGTAAAATGTTTTATTAGTCAATTTCTCAGCATTCCATTTATAGATAATATCATAGCTTGGTACCGGCTTTTCAATGAATGGACACAATGCTAAGTTAATTCATTTCCCCATTTCTTTCATTCACTTTATTTTTGTTTGTTGCTCGCTTGATGATTATTACTTTTTAGGTGGCAGGGCCTCCGGACGCTGTGTCAAATCAGGCCCTTTTTCTTAGGAACGAAAGTCCAAAATTTTGATACCGGATGTTGGCTGAAATTTCCTCAAGCCAATTTAAGGGATTGAAGAGAAATAAAATTTTCCTTTGGCTGTTTGTTTCTCTTATCAATCTTCGCAATAAAATTTGGCTACATCTATACTTGCTGCAGATGTACATATATACTCCCTCTGTTTTAAAATATATGTAGTTCTTGACTTTCAGACATCATGTTTGATCAATTATCTTGTTCAAAAACAATTATGAAAATATTATTCATTTTTTGCGATTAGTTTTATCATTATATATACTTTAAACCGTGACTTTTTTTTTGTTTAAAAAATATTAAATAAAGCAAGCGGTCGAACATAATGTCTGAAAGTCGATAACAGCATATACTTTGGAATGGAGGCAGTATTATTTTGTGCACGTACGCATGGGCTATGGCCATTTGTATCTATAACGTCATATTCAACAAGGGACATGAAAATTTCAGCCGACGCTAACTTCACATGGTGTGCTGTTACTACGGCAAAGTGTCACTATTTCTGATTTTTGTATGTTACCTCATCGAGATTTGAGATTGGAATGCTTCATTATTTTTATTTATTTATTTGAGATAATTCTTCTGCATTATTTATTTAGTGTTGGTTCTATGTTCACCGTAAATGCTTTCTTCAGTGTAACACTGTAGGCTAATGCCAAGTAATAAGATAATTATGTTCCTTATTTTCAAACTAGTTGATATTACAGTTTTTAGAATTGACATTCATCACTGTTCATCAATTATTTTGTAGAAACTTTTGCATGGCGACTCTAAGGCCTCCCATCCATCTGCTATTCTAAGGCCTCACCGTCCCTTTGCTTGTCACGCGGCAACATTTGTTTACAGTTGGATTTTTCTGGCTGGCAAACTGAGCTAATTAATCTACCAATGTCTCGTTTGTTTTATGCGGTCGTGGCAAAATCCCGTCCAGTTTAAGCTTCGTGTGGGGAAAAAAGCCGGCCACTGGCCAAGACGAGCTGGACGATCGTCGCTAACGCGCCTCGAGCAACTAGCTTTGATCGAAACAACGATCGATCCACTTGTTGGTCGATCGCCGTGGCAATGAACAAGGATGTCAGCTTCAGCGCGGGCTTGCCGGAGGGGAGGACATGCATGGAGTCGCGGAGGTGCTGCTTTTGATGTCTGCGTTCGACGGACGGGATGGAAGGAGCGGGCGAACCGGACGAGTGCCGCGGGCCGCTAGTATCGGTTTTCCGTTATTATTTCTGGCTTTAGGAAATGGCTCGACCGAGTCGACCGAACGTGAAACGCCGGCGCAGGCCTCGCCACGCCGCACAGTTCACGCTGCTGCTGCGCGCGTACGTACGCCTCGCGCCGGCCGGGTCGTCACCAGGGACGGCGACCAAAGATCGTGCGCGTCAAAGCGAGTTCCTGTGCATCCGAGGGGCCGGGATTTAGGCAGGATTTATGGCCTGCTGCCATCAGCCAATCTGCCTCGCAGGCAGGAGGAGAAGCATGGCAGCGCGCCGCGACAGTGGTTGTCCTGCCTGGTCGGCGCAGCCTCGGGCACGGCGGGGCTAAGCGCAGTTGACCTCCGCAATCCCTAGAAGCCGCCCGCACCGCTGACATAGCACACATGGATCGATCGACCGTCCTTCATGGATGGAGCTGGGTGGTTTCACCGGTCTAAAGTTTAGAAAAGTCTAAAAAAAATCTTGTCATTTAAAAGTATTAAATAAAGTTTAATTACAAAATTGCGACAGTGGTTGTCCTGCCTGGTCGGCCCAGCCTCGGGCACGGTGGGGCTAAGCGCGCCGTAGACCTCCGCAATCCCTAGAAGCCGCAGCTGCCACAACACACATGGATCCATCGATCGACCGTCCTCCATGGATGGAGCTGGGGCTTTCGATCGATCTCAGTACGTTGTCTGGCTGCTGTAATGGTGGCGGATGCACGAGCCTCACGCCGTGGGCGTCCTTGCGCATGCAGTTGCATGCATATGCTGCACCTTGCACGCATGGTCCATGTATGGTCGCGACGACGGGCAAAAGGAAGATGCAGGGACCGGGACCAAGTAGTGGACCAGCTGCCACGCCGTATCGCACTCGCACCCCTCTACCCTCTGCGTAGCAAACGAGAGCGTGAGACCTGCGTTAGTACAAGATCCGGAAAGTAATAAGCGGAGGGAAAGGTGGCAGGGCACCACTGTTTTTTTTTTGCGCCGTGGACCCGCTGCATATGGTTCCGTCATCCCGGGACCGGGGTGGTGAACCTTCTCGGGTCGGACCAGCGATATTGGCCCTCATGCTACTACTATTCATATGATGGGATGATGACATACTCGTAAAACAAATAAAATTGTGTGTGGGCGAACACCAACACTCACGTTAGGCTCTCCGCACCGGCATACGCGATGCGGGTCCTGCAGGATGAGATAGAGGATTAGGGGGCTGCACCGGGGGCACGCTATGGCTCTCTCTAGTAAAGCTCCGGACACGGTAAATCTAGCGCAGCAGAGGAGCTCCGCTATGTTGGCTGGTGTGAGAGGAGGATGGGCCCTACGTAAGTGAGTAGATGGAATCTTTTGTTAGAAATAGAGAGAATAGTTAGGATAGAAAAAGATATAGAAGAATGATGGTGCGGAAGAAATTGATATAGAAAAAAGAATTTTGATGACCAGAACAGAATACTTCTTTTAAAAAAAGCAAATAGAGTAATATAAGTACGGACAATGTTACCGGTGCCGCGGTGCCGGCCTGGCCGTTCTCCTCGTAGCGGCGAGCGTAGAAACCCGCAGCTCGGTCTGTCTGGCCAGGGATATTATCGTCCTACTCGTAGCTAGCTATGGATAAACCTCACCTATCCCGAAGCGGCACGGCCCCAGTTCTTATCACCCTGCGCCGGCCGGTCGGACCAACGCTGGCACGCTGCGGTTCGCGTCGCGTGCCGCCGCTGCCACACGTACCAACTACTGTGGCTTCGTCGCGTTACTCGCACTGTACACTGCTCCGGCGCGCACGATCCGTGCATCGCAAAAGCCGGCCTGCGGGTGACCAGCCAGCAGCATGCAGCATCCGTGCATCGCAAAAGCCGGCCTGCGGGCTGCGCTGCGCGAACCGGCCGGACCGCGTACATGTGCGCGTCAGTGGCTCAGAATAGCCGTTGTACTACGTCTGTAAATGCCAGATTTTTCTAAATCTTCTTGTCACGGGACATAAGAAATACTACAAGCCGTATCAATTAACTTTACCTTGTATCAGTAAAAACGAACTGTGACACATAAATCTAGTTGGGTTGAGGTAATTTTACCGTTACAATGCTCAGAGCAAGTATCACCCCTGGCCTCTTGATACCCAGCCACCTGAACGTTCGGATCAGAGCAAGTAGCAGTGCGGAAGAGACAACCTAGTGATCAGGTCCGTTCGAATTGACCTCTTGACGACGCCTGGGGCATGCTACGAGTGGACTAGTCGCCTGATGGTGTCGATTACTGATGAAATATGTGCGATAGTTTGTGAATCCGCGTTGTGTCTGGTGGAGAGATAAGATGAAATATTTCTTTTGCGAGGGAGATAAGATGAAATATGTGCGATACTATATCCTACTGAGATACTACATGCAAAAAGCTCGGCATACATCCATGTAGACATTAACTGATCATCTAACACCACATTCCAGCAGCTAATATACATATGTGTAGCATCCAGCGCGCATCACGTGCAGCTGTTCCATTCTTCACAAGGCTTTTTGTGTAAAACGAAACAAGAGCACGGTGGCACAAAAAGCGCGATCATGCTACCCGATTATCATCACTACTAGTAGGAGTACTTAACATTTAAGCATAGCCTTTTACGATGTGGTGATGCGGTCGTCTCTTCTTTCCACACGGAAAGGGGTAGGAAAGGCTACTTGACTACACGACAGAAGCGAATGCCACCGGGCTGGAGGGCCTCATTGGCCACTGCACAATCTTCAGGCAACGCAGTTGAGCCCCACGCAGCCCATCCACAAGCTCCTCACATGCTTCCTCTGGAAAGACGACGAAGAACAAAATTCAATGAGCTTAGAAGTCAACTTTCTATGTCTCGACACAATCAAAGAAACCAACTCGAGAAACGAAGAAAAATATAGTTAAATTAAAAAAAATGTAACCATGTCGAAGCAGTGCTCCTGCTCAATGTGCTCATTCTTCGAACTGACCTCTGAAACTACTAAAACGAAGATGTGCTAGCCAAACGCGGAAACATGACCCAACATTAACAATCTGTTTACGTTGACAGTTTCCCTACACTACTCAGATTTCATCTCTTGATGCTAAATATATGGAGAAACATGCAAATGGCCTTTGCTAATTTTCTATGCAGTGTGTATGAGCCAGTAACTGAACAAGTTCATACAGCTAGATGAAGTGAAGCGTTCAAGTAGAGAGTAGAGGGATCTGCTAGTACCCCTTTGCCTTTCTTTCGTAGCAGATCGGACGGGACCTGGTACAGGTCCTCGTCAACGGCCCTAACGACCCGGGTCCTCCTCGGCTTATGGGACCCGCCGTCAGCGACAAGCGCCCCCTGCTGCCTCCTGCTCCCGGCCTGGTTTTCCATCGTGCTCCGCACCTGACAAGAGTGAGCCAATGCGAACCATCACATCAGGATCCAAGACAGAAACAAAACAAGGGTCAAAACAACAATCACTGTGAGTGACAGGCTGCAGAGAGGGGACAGGCACTGAGATTCACGGGCGTGTGGATGGAGTGCCAGTACCTTCTTGGCTGGCTTGTGAGGCGGCGGCGATGCGGATGACCTGAAGAGCACGACCTCGCCGGCGGCGTCGTGGTAGTAGTGCCCGGCTCTGACGAGGCCGGCCTGCATCGCCGACTCGAAGTACTGCGTGATGGGCAGCTCCTCGCACTGCTGGTTCCACTCCCCGAACGCCGGAATGGGCCGTCGCCTTCCTCTCTGCTGCATCGCACAGGAAGCAAAGCAGAAACCAACCGTGCACGCGTCAGTAACCAATCCACCCACAGTGAAGAGAGCAATGAATCTAACTGAACTTTGTTTAGTATCACCATGTGGAATAAGAGATCAACACGTACCGAGTTTCCATGGAAACTTGGATACGGCAATACTACTAAAGAAGGAAGAGAAGAAAGATCTGTGCTTCTTGGTTGGCTTACCTCCATGTTCACTCGTCGTTAAGAAAGCTGGAGATGTGGTGGTTCCTGGAATGACAGTGTAGGAGGATGACTTGAGGAAGATGAGAGGAATGAGGTGAGCGTAGGAGATCTGGAGGCAGCGCGAAGGGTTGTGCTTCTCTGAGCGACGAAGCCGCGAGCAAAGGCGTTCGTGGATGCTTTTTAATGGGTGGCAGTCAGGCTGCGGTGTGTGTGCATCTACGTACCAGGACCAATGAGGTGGCATGCATGCATTGATTATTAATTGCTGACAGTACACAAGAAGATTGTGTTATTTTTGAAAGTTTTATACCTGGAGTCTAAAAGGGTGTTCGTTTCCAAGGGTCTAAAGTTTAGAGGGGTCACATCAAAAAGAATATTGTCACTTAGGAGTATTAAATGAAGTCTAATTACAAAACCAACTCCAGAACCCCTGGTCTAATTCGCGAGAGGAATCTAATAAAGGTAATTAAGCCGTGATTAGAAGATGGTTACTGTAACATCACTGTACCAAAACATGGATTAATTAGGCTCATTAGATTCATCTCGTAAATTTACGCTCATCTGTAAAAAGGTTTTGTAATTAAACTTTATTTAGTACTCTTAAATGACAAGATTCTTTTTAACTTTAGAGAGGGGAAACGAACACCCCCTAAGATATGACTCTCGCTACTAGCTCCCTCTTTTGTCGGTGATTCAGAGACTGGAAATTGTTTATTTGTTTCTAATAAAGATGTATAATGGTCATGAGACATGATTTTTACAGCTAATCTACGTCATTTAAGGAATTTAGAACACGCGCACAAAATCTTGTAATGATTTTCATGAAAATAATTTCAGACAAGTGCACTAAAATAATATTCGTAGTTATTCTTATAAACAAAGATAAAAAAATGTATTTTTAAAATAACCATGTCATTCTATTACTAGAAAATGATAAGTTTTGCAGGTGATGATTCATAAAATTTGAAAATTTTAGAATAACAATATAACCGCTGTATATCTATGTGTAGATGGGTCGTGTCCAGGCATATAGTATTCCGCTAGCCTTTGTATAACCAAACTAGTACGATAACCCTTCTGTTTGCAACTTTGCAACATCATATGCAATGAGCTTTGCGCGACGTGGACCATCCATCATATCACAAAAAGATGATTTAACTCCAGTTAAAGAAGAGAAAAAAAAAGAAACAACAAGAGTGTCCAACACGCCCTTGACTTCGCCGTGCCCCCTGTTTTGTTCTGTCTCCCAGACGGTCCAGACCACGCAACGTCCACCGTTCGAGTACCTTTGGTTTCTTGCGCCGCTCGCGTCCCAAGCCACAACCAGCCAAGCGCCCACAGCGCGCACGCAAAGGCGCGTGGTCCGCCGTAGCGTCGTCGCAACGCCGATCCTGCTCTCTCTCCGGTCCGGCCGTTACCACGAGCCGAGACGGGCGCGCGGTCACTGAACAGCAACTTGTTCTGCCGAGGCAGCACAGGCCCTGGCGCCTATCGGCCGGGGTCGTCGCGCTAGCGTTGAATTCACCCGCACGGGGCACGGCGACAGCCTCCGCGCCTCGCTTGTTGGTCGTCGTCTGCCTGGCCACCCAGGTCGGCAGCCCGCATCCCCACGCGCGGTCTCTCACGTGATCGTCTTCGGGTAGCCTCCTCCCGCTCCTGCCCGGACCTTGCGCTGCGCCGCGCAAGTCGTTGCGAGACGGGACGTGCGGGCATACCGGAGGCAGAATCTAGTACTAAATAAAAGCTACTGACAAAACTTTTTTATAGATGGTACATTTTTACGAGACGAAACTAATGAGCCTAATTAAACTATGTTTTGCTACAGTGATGCTACAGTAATGCTACAGTAATGCTTAACTACCTTCATGGGAAACGAACACCCCCTAAGATATGACTCTCGCTACTAGCTCCCTCTTTTGTCGGTGATTCAGAGACTGGAAATTGTTTATTTGTTTCTAATAAAGATGTATAATGGTCATGAGACATGATTTTTACAGCTAATCTACGTCATTTAAGGAATTTAGAACACGCGCACAAAATCTTGTAATGATTTTCATGAAAATAATTTCAGACAAGTGCACTAAAATAATATTCGTAGTTATTCTTATAAACAAAGATAAAAAAATGTATTTTTAAAATAACCATGTCATTCTATTACTAGAAAATGATAAGTTTTGCAGGTGATGATTCATAAAATTTGAAAATTTTAGAATAACAATATAACCGCTGTATATCTATGTGTAGATGGGTCGTGTCCAGGCATATAGTATTCCGCTAGCCTTTGTATAACCAAACTAGTACGATAACCCTTCTGTTTGCAACTTTGCAACATCATATGCAATGAGCTTTGCGCGACGTGGACCATCCATCATATCACAAAAAGATGATTTAACTCCAGTTAAAGAAGAGAAAAAAAAAGAAACAACAAGAGTGTCCAACACGCCCTTGACTTCGCCGTGCCCCCTGTTTTGTTCTGTCTCCCAGACGGTCCAGACCACGCAACGTCCACCGTTCGAGTACCTTTGGTTTCTTGCGCCGCTCGCGTCCCAAGCCACAACCAGCCAAGCGCCCACAGCGCGCACGCAAAGGCGCGTGGTCCGCCGTAGCGTCGTCGCAACGCCGATCCTGCTCTCTCTCCGGTCCGGCCGTTACCACGAGCCGAGACGGGCGCGCGGTCACTGAACAGCAACTTGTTCTGCCGAGGCAGCACAGGCCCTGGCGCCTATCGGCCGGGGTCGTCGCGCTAGCGTTGAATTCACCCGCACGGGGCACGGCGACAGCCTCCGCGCCTCGCTTGTTGGTCGTCGTCTGCCTGGCCACCCAGGTCGGCAGCCCGCATCCCCACGCGCGGTCTCTCACGTGATCGTCTTCGGGTAGCCTCCTCCCGCTCCTGCCCGGACCTTGCGCTGCGCCGCGCAAGTCGTTGCGAGACGGGACGTGCGGGCATACCGGAGGCAGAATCTAGTACTAAATAAAAGCTACTGACAAAACTTTTTTATAGATGGTACATTTTTACGAGACGAAACTAATGAGCCTAATTAAACTATGTTTTGCTACAGTGATGCTACAGTAATGCTACAGTAATGCTTAACTACCTTCATTAAATTCGTCTCGCGATTTAGACCGAAGATTCTGCAGTTAGTTTTGTAATTAAACAGACAATATTTTTTGTTTAGACCCCTCTAGATTTTAGAGAGGCAACACCTTGCGGTAGCAGCTTCCATGGATGCATTTATTGCGAGAATCGGAATCCGAGACGCTGGGAGGGCGGGCCAGGGTACGCGCGACTGCCTTGTTTACCTGCTTCGAAGTCAAAGCTTTCGAAAAGGTGCCTTGGGCGTTGCAACTCTGTCGCGAGAAATCAGGATGTCGGGAGATGGTGCTTTTTTTTTCCCTCTCCTCTCCTTCCTGCGAGGAGCCCGGCCGGATATTGAGAGCGAAGCACTCGGTTACGAAGAAGTGCTTACGGTTATGTGTTGTTGTGGTTCGGTGTTTGGATGGCAGCAATGCAGCATTTGCGGTTGCCCTACTCACGCCTGACGACTCACGACTTCACGAGATGCTGAGTGTAGGTGTTTGCGAGATCACCTTTAAGAAACACGTCCTATGGTTAACACGTCCTATGATGATAAAGTGGCGTGTTGTTTAAGCAGCTACCAATGATTCATGCAGAGAAGATTTTCCTTGTGAGAATGGAAATATGACTGCAACAACATATTGATCGACGCCTTAGGATTTTGAAGGTGTTGAGCTAGACGATAAATTTCTTTTCATACTTATAGGTGTTTTTATGTTGTTTTGCACCATCACCTTAGTGTCTAACATGTAGACCGGAATAATATTTCACCTCAAAATAAAAAAAAATATCTAAAAAAAAAGTTGGCTCCAAGGTTTGCAAAACCGCTCCAAACATGTCCGGTCCAGTTAGCAAAACCAGTCGGTTTTCGCCCGAAACCGACACTTTGTAGTGTAGCAAACTCAAAACTGACCTGTTATACCAGTCTTTCTTTCCGGTTTTGTTTTCTTATTTCCAAACATTGGTTGGCTCACTGATGGATTAGAGGCTGGCCTATAAATAAGGTACTACGTATGTTTTTTATTGTTTCTATATTTTACGTTTTAACCAAGGTAATTAGTTTACAACTTTATCACATTTGATATTTGTTTTTAATTTCATATAGATTCAACGTTTTGAAATAAATCTATCAAAAAAAATAAATTGTTACAACATTTTTAAAAACTAAGTAAATATTTTTAGTAAGGTGTTGAGACAGTACGTATAAAATATTTTTTTAAAGAGAACACGCCTACAAAGGGCTAGAAGATTCATTAATGCTCTTAGGTTGGTACAAACTTTATACAAAAGGTCCTTACAAGTGTTTTGACTAACACATGAACCCTTGAGCTTGACAAAAGGACATAAGAAGAAACATAAATTACATCCAAGTTCTTGAGAGGAGCAATGCGAGGAGGAGACGAGTCTCTCGCTTGCGTCGTAGATGAAGGGCTCCATGTAGCGTGCTAAGGGGAACTTTTTTTTTTTTGCGATCACACAGAACAACTCAGACACTCATAACACACGCACACTCACTCCTATGAACGCGCATACGCAAACCCTACCCCTAGAGCATCTTCGAAGATTGAGCCGGCAAATTCTCAAGATTGACGACGCCACCACTGGCGTCTCGCTGTCGACGGCTACGTCGCCTATCGCCGAAAGCACAACGCCATTAAATCCTAAAAAATTCGCTCTTACCAGGAGTCGAACCTAGGATCTGAGATGCTACTCAGTCTCTTGTAACCACTAGGCTACATACCTTTTCGCAAGAGGAACTCTGCGGGCTTCATAGCCAAGACCTCCTAATTAGATGCTTCCAACAACATCAAGACCAGACAACGAGGAAGATTGGCTACCCCCAACTCACCATGATGTTGTTGGGAAGAAAACTTCAACCGTGCCGACCGATTGGCACACTGTTGTTCCTGCTAACAGTAGCCTCAGACAAAGCACTTTTAAAGTAATGGAGGTCAAAGATGTAGATCTGGGATGAGCAACACCATGACCACAGATTGACTCTACCGCCAAATTTGGAGGCCAGCAACAAACGACGATCAACCCAAACGGAATCAAAGCATCCAACCAAATTAAAGATCAGACATGGCTTCGCAGGAGCAAGCACCTTGACACTAGTGTACCTGGATCAGAGTAATAATGAACAAGGGAAGTAAACACCCATCAGGAAAGAAGCCAACGGGAACAACAACAAAGGGCATCGTTGTAATACCCTCACTTTTGGAGCCATGAAGAAAAAGAAAAACAAAATTCAAAAAGGAATAAAAATCACTCCAAATTTAAACTTTTTGTCCAACCTCTCACCTTCCAATGATTTTC
>LAPY01001276.1:3869-16488 GCA_000970635.1 Eragrostis tef
CCGGCCGGTTCCAGGCTCTCCTGCTCGTGTTCTTGGGCACCGGCTGGGTCGCGGAGGCCATGGAGGTCATGCTGCTTTCCTTCGTGGGGCCGTCGTTGAAGGCCGAGTGGGGAGTCTCCGGCGGGGAGGAGGGGCTCATTACCAGCGTCGTCTTCGCCGGGATGCTCCTCGGGGCGTGGGTCGGAGGCATCGCCTCGGACAGATACGGCAGAAGGTATGTTCAGGCTTCTCAGTTCATTCAGTAATTGCAGCAAAATTCTTTCCGAGTGAACAGAGAGATTGTTTCGGTTCAAAATAGCGTTCTCTTCAAAGCAAGCATTGATTTGAAGTCTCTTCCTAGTTACTATTCTATTACAAAAGATGCCTAGTGAAGTGATGATGATGGCACGATCGACAGCTCTGCTTTCATTTTTCTCATTTGCAGGGCCGGTTTCCTGTTCACGGCACTTGTCAGTGGGATACCTGGTTTTCTCTGCGCATTTTCACCTAACTATGCAACCTTACTGGCACTGCGCTTTGTCGTTGGACTTGGGCTGGGCGCCAGTCATGTGCTCCCAACTTGGTTCCTTGAGTTCGTCCCTGCTGAAAACAGAGGTTCCTGGATAGCAGCTTTTACTTGCTCCTGGACCATTGGAACAATCTTGGAGGCTCTACTTGCTTGGGTATTTTGCCATCCTTCACTCTTAGTCCTCAGTTATTTTGAAATGAATACTATAATACACCAATGGTCATTTGTTACTGAATTGATAATGTTGCTTTGTCCCGAAAAGAACCCCCAAAAAAATTGCTCAACTGTTACCACAAAATCAGTCCATCAGTTGCCGTATGGTCGTTTCAAACTCTTCTCCTTGAGCAACTTATTATTTCTCGGATACTGCTTGGGACCTACAAGAACATGTAGAAGTTTGGATTACGTTAATGTATGGTTATTAATAGCAAGTTGAATTTTTTTTATGTCCTAAACAGTTGAAAGAGAGCATCCGAATTCCACCGTATAGTAGGAAGCATTTTTTTTAGAAAATAAATTGAACCTTCAAAATATAAATGATATTAGAGGAACAATTCCTCAGTTATGTTATGTTAGAGAAACAACTACGGGTTGCTACAGGTTCTGCTCTGGTCAATGGTCATGATATATCATATCACAACCAGGGGCGGACCCACAGTATGGGCCCTATATGCCATGGCATACTCTAAGATTTGCCTTGTTCATTAATTTTCTTATGCAAACTGCATGTGTGTTGAGGAGTTTTCCAATCGCTGATGCACGAAGCCGCCTCTTCGTATGCTAGAGATTGCAAACGCCTCCTGCCAGCGATCGCAACTGATTGACTTCCTCGATTGTAATTGGGCCTCCAATTTGTACAGCCAGTTATGCTCAGATGAGTATGTTCCATGTTTGCACACTAGTAGGCGTACAATTTGCACCGGCCGCCACTAACATATTTTCATTCTAAAGTTGCAATTGGATTAAACAAAAGTAGTATAATGATCAACTTTTAAATTTCAACTATTGTATATTGAACTATTATATTGCAATATATACCATTCTCGCATTTAATTATTGGATTTAAGACTTGATATGTTATTTTTCCTTAGTTACCAAATTTCTCGGCTTCTTTTTTACCATATTATGTATGGTTTATACTGACTTGTATATAAAAATTTTGTCGCGGCATACCCTTCGATAAAATCCTGGGTCCGCCACTGATGCAGGCTATCATGCCAATACTTGGATGGAGGTGGTTACTTGCATTGTCTTCCTTACCATGTTTCATCCTGCTTATTTTCTTTGGTTTAACACCTGAATCACCAAGATACCTTTGCTCAAAAGGTAAAATAAGTGAAGCCATGCTCGTCTTGGAGAGAATAGCGAGAATAAATAACAAGGTTCTCCCTCCTGGCATTATAACCTGTGACCCAAAAAGGAGAGTTGACAACAACCATGATGCTTCCGTTACAACACTTTTACTTACTCCAGAAGATAGTCAAGGAATCAATCAGGACACAATTTCCAAGTCATATCACATCAATGAATTTCAAGCTCTTTTGTCTCGTGACCTGATCAGACCAACTCTTCTTCTTTGTCTAGTCAATTTTGGATGTTATTTTGCCTATTATGGGCTGCTAATGCTAATTTCGAAACTAAGCAGTGATAGCAGCCAACTGAAGGATTCCCGGCTTTACATAAATGTGCTGGTGACCAGTTTTGCAGGTAGTTTTGTTCTCTGAATATGTTTCATTCAGCGCTCTGGAAGTTTTTTACATATTTTCTGTTTCTGCTGCTCATTCAGAACCTTATGTAGCCAGAAACTGCTCATCTGCATGCTACACAAAATATTCATGTTTTTTTTGCAACTTCAAAATTGATTTTCCAACTATTTATTGTATATGAATACATAGCTCTTCGGTTTAAAATCGTTAAAATGCTATTTTGACAAAAACAAAGATTACCACTTCGATGGCTAAAGTCTTGCTTTATTTTGTGGCAGAGTTCCCTGGCCTTCTTTTGGCATCTCTATTGATCGATAGGATTGGGCGGAAATCATCACTGGGAGGCTTGATTTTGTTGTGCTGTGCTTTTCTGGCACCACTTGCTGTGCAGTTGGGAGAAGGTGTAGCAATCACCCTTCTCTTCTGTGCCCGGACTTGTGTCATGGGGAGCTTTGCTGTTCTACATGTGTATTCCCCTGAGGTCATTTTCACTGGATAGTCATACTGTTTTGCCGTATTAGTATTTGTTTCCAATCCATATACTATGCTCCCTGGATTTGAATAATATTCAGATGATCATCATTGCAACTATAACAAATTTTAGAATATCTCATCAGGACCGTGATGATGAGGTTTCTGTCTGAGAGATTCTATATGAATAATAAAGTATATTTATAAAGAAAAGAAATATTTTTAGGCCATTTCTTTACCTCTCCGATAAAAATTCCTGAACATTTCTAAATACTCGTTCTAAGTAGCATCAAGCAATTTAAAACTCTGATAAGAAGATGCATATATTCTGAAATAGATAATGTAACATGAATATAATTGGTACCTCATCTTTGTGCAGATATACCCTACGTCGTGTCGCAACACTGGAGTTGGAGCTGCCAATTTCATTGGCCGAATTGCAAGCATGGTAGCTCCTCTTGTGACAACCAGTTTGCTAGAGAACGGCCATCAGAAAGAAGCTGTGCTTACTATGGATTCAGTGTTCTTTCTTGCAGCAGTCGCCTGTGCCCTCTTTCCTCTTGAGACCAAAGGCCGTGAAATTCAATGAGATTTAAACTCGGCCGTGATGTACAGATAATTGTGAAACCGGGGGCTGTGAAATCATCTCACTGGCACCTGGCAACGTTGGAATTTTCACATAATCAAATTTATCAGTCTTAGTCTCTGCTTTAGATTCAGAACTGGTACATGTATGATGTATGTGTAGATAATTATAAATCAACATTCTTCCATTTAGTTGCTCCTTTATTTATTGTCTCATCTTTCTAATTTGATAGGAATATGCAAATAAAGAATGTACTGAGTTGTTCTTTCATGTTCAGGCTTAGTTATATGTGAACATGTTTTGTTCTTTTTTAGGGAAAAAAAAAGTGACGGGAAACATGTTGTTCTCGCTGTATATAATCCATTAGATTGTCCTTCTCAGGACTGATATTTGCATATCAAGGGCATTCAGAGGGGTGCAGGTATATTCCGGTTATACTTTGATTTCAGGTGCAGGGTCGATCTGACAGAAGGTATAAATTTAGGGCTCTTTTTCTGAACCATATATAAGATGTTTAGATCCTAACAACCAAGTGAGACTTCTCATTTGGAGAGGGAATGATATCAACAGGAAAAACAAGAATCTGGCGGCTTGGTCTTTGGTTGCCAAACCCAAATCAAAGGGAGGCCTAGGAATCAAGAATCTACGGATACAAAATGACGCCTTACTGCTCAAACATCTTCATAAGTTTTACAGTAAAATGGATATTCCTTGGGTAAGATTAATCTGGAGTAGGTATTATCAGAACAGAGTACCTCATGCTGCTAAAGAAGTAGGCTCCTATTGGTGGAAGGATGTGCTCAGGCTAAATGTAAAATACAGAGAAATTGCTGTCTGTCAAGTGAGAATTGGTGATACTGTCTTGTTCTGGAATGACCAATGGGGTGACCAGCTACTCCGTAGCAAGTATCCTCAACTATATCAGTATGTCAGGAACCAAAATATCTCAGTCAAAGCAGTAAGACAAATGGAGAATATTCACAGCCTTTTCAGCCTACCCTTAACCAGTCAAGCATATGAAGAGATGCTGTTACTGCAAGCAGATCTGAATAGAGTGGCTTATGACCCTGCATCCAAAGACATATGGACATTCAGATGGGGCTCCTCAAGGTATTCTGCCCAAAAATATTATGCCTATACCTTCAGAGATACTACTTGCCCAATTCCCATGCAATGGAGCTGGAAAACAAAGTGTACTCCTAAAATCAAAGTCTTCACCTGGTTAGTATGTGTGGACAGACTGAACACTAGAAATGTACTGAGAAGAAGGAATTTCTAAGTGAAACCAGATTACAACTGTGTGCTGTGTTCTATGCGCACTGAAGAAACTAGATGCCATCTCTTCTTCGGATGTCCTTTTAGCAACCGTTGCTGGAATAAACTACAGATACAATGGCTTCCATCCCTCTCATTCGAAGACATGTTACTTGTAGGCAAGGATTTCTTCCATGGACCACTGTATATGGAAATTGTGATGATCGCTGCTTGGACAATATGGAGGATTCGTAATGCTAAGATCTTCGACAACGCCAACCCCACATTCGCAGCTTGGTGGCACCTTTTTAGAGAGGATGTCTTGTTACATTCTATCAAGTTTTCACAGAATGCTAGAAGTCAGGTTTTAGATTGGTTAAATGCTCTTTAGTGCTGTGCTGTTGGTGCTGTTTTTATTTTTTGCTTTGTTTACTAGCTGTTTAGGTAAGTTGTAATTTTTTTCCTGTTTGGACTCCGGCTCTTTTTTTTATATATAAAATCATGTGGGGAACTCCCCCACAGTTTCAGTTCAAAAAGTGAGACTTTGGCTCCTTTTTTTTTCTTCCAGAAGTATCTAATCATAATATCATCACAACTCAGATCATTGCAAATTAAAAGTGGACGAATGAATGCATGCTTTTTATGACCAACGAACGAGATGCCCATTCAAGACGTTGATAGAACACAAATATAGTCCGACACCAAACTCTAGCTAGCTAGCTTTCATATCAAAAACTAAGAATTCCAAATTTGCAACCCAACTGGCAGATAGACACTGGCACACGAAACTAATCGATGCTAAGCCTAGAAACACACACTTACTAAATAATAGAAACTGACACAAACCAAACCAAACCTAACCGAAACGAACTCCCATGCAAGTATGCATGCATATGGGTAACTATATAGTCTAGATGTCGAGGAAATTCTTGATGGAGTCTTCGAGCTTGTCCATGATGGCGCTCCATCCAGCCTGCGTCGGGTGCCATTCGTCCCAGTAGAAGTACTTGTCCGGCTTGTCGCACACCTGGAACCGTTCTTCGCCGTTCCAGCGGTCAACCTCACCGCAGTATCCGCTCGCCTCGTTGCTCTCGCAGCAGGGGACGTGCCGGTGCGCGAACCCCGTGCCCGATGTCGGATGGATGATCTGGTTGAAGACGGTGTAGAGGTCGAGCAGGAGGACCGAGTCGTCGGAGCCGAGCTTCTCCTTCAGCTTCTTGTTGTGGATGTCCGTGGTCTCGTTCTTGATGCACTCGGTGTAGTTGTTTGACCTTGTATTCCGCGGCGCGCAGCCCACCGGCTCCTGCATGTTCACCAGCACCTTGGTGACGCCCAGCTCCAGGATGTCGGACACGCCCTGGGCGATCGACTCCGTCACGTCCTCGATGAAGTTGGTATACTGCAAATGCACGCCCGAGAAAATTGAATTAAGCAACATGCATCATTAATTAATTATACTATATAGTATATCAGCACACTCATATACTATATGGATCGGAAGGTCAGGAGAGGAGAGTACTCACGCCGTGGCGGTCGGTGTCCTTTTGGGGGATGAAGGTGCAGTCGTAACCGGAGAAGGCGACGAGCGCCACGGACTGGCTGATATCTTTGCCGATGACCCCATGCTTGAGCAGCCTTCTGAAGCGGCCGATCTGCGCGGAGAACTCCGACGCGGTGGTGTTGATGGCGTCGCCCCGCATGTTTTCCGGTGCTGGGGACTCGTCGTGCCCCAAGATCATCGCTGTGAGTGATACAAATGAACAAACAAATCTTGATTTAGCTTATTGTTGAAAAAATCGATCTAAATAATGTAACGCGCAGATTAAACAAAGATGTGCCGTACGTACCGAGGAAATCGGATTGGACCTTGCCGTCGGAGAAGCGGCCGGTGGGGCTGTAGTCGTGGTTGGCGTCCGAGACGCCGTACGGCTTGTACCAGTTCCGACTCCACCAGGTCAAGGCCTGCTTGTCGGTGTTCCCGTTGTCGACGAAGGTGTCGCCGAACACGAAGAGCTTGTAACTCGACGCCTGCCGGCGATCATCACGATGCTTCCGGGATTCCGCATGACCGGCAGCTGTATGTACATGCAAAACACAAATTAATCCAAAGAAGAGAAGGATGAATGAGAAGGATCGATTGAGGAGGAGAGGCAGCGTGCGTTACACACCATGCAGAAGGACGAGGATGCAGATGACCAAGCAAAGGGTCTTCATGGTCGTTCGTCGCGCGCTGAAGCTCAGGCAGAGGAACTTGAACCGAGAGGAGGAGGTGTGTGCAGGGAACGTCGACGGCTCGCACCTATTTATAGGAAGGAGGCGAAGGGATGAGTACGTAGAACCTGTTATAATCTTGGGAACAATCGCAACTTCCTCTGATCTTGCCGAAAATCGCAACTTGTACAGCCTAACAGAGTGACAGGACAGCTGGAGTTCGGTCTAACGTAAAAACAGACCCTGCACACTCTGTTACGATATGGTACGTCCGTCAACAAGCAGCGAATACGTTCGATTGTTCAGATACAGTACGTGATTTTCTTGTTGGGTTACCGGGGAGAGATTTGCCGGATGTTCATCAGTTCGTTGAGCTCTGCACTGCCGTGACTGAAGTAGCTGACTGACGGGCCGAAATTTTTGAGCTCTGACTTGTCTCAGTTCTGCAGCTCGATCTCTTTTTTATACCAGTTCGTCTGACTGAACTTCCTCGCTGAGCACTTGGTTGGAGTTTCCCTACTCTACAATTCTGATTTCTTCGGTTCTGCTTTGTTTGTGCAGCTCGTCTCCTTCGACTGCAGGTCTGAATAATTGCAGCGGCAAGCTCCTAGCCCAGCAGAAAGAAGCAGCTCGGCATGGATGTGGTTTATTCCATTCAGCACTGAAGATTCACGCAGCAAGCAATGTTCGTTGGCTAGCTCAAACATCACCAGAATCTTCTCGTTTGTAGGAAAACTTTAGCCTGCACATGCATGTGTTCAAGCAGCACTTAATTAGCTTTGTTCTGGTTGCATACCAAAGGGAACTTCTTGTGTGAATAATCAGTCCTTGCTAGTGACTGGGTTAGTAATATACCAGCACAGCACCTCGTCTGCTTGGTTTTTGGTTTTCTACAATTCAACTTTCAGGCAAGGTAGATTAGTTCTTTTTGCTGCAGCTTAATCCTTTTTCCCGTGGCTAATACTTTTTTTGCGGAGTAACCTTTTCCATTCATACTTCCTGTGATCTTGGGGACGGACAATCGCAACTTGTACATCCTAACCGCTGCTTCCTGTGATGTTGGGGACAATCGCAACTGTACATCCTAACAGCTGGAGTTGCAGTCTAACGGACCCTGCGTACTCTGGTTACGATATGGTACGTCCGTCAACAAGCAGGAATACGTTCGGTTGTTGAGATATACATGATTTTCTTGTTGGGTTACAGGGGAGATTTGCCGGATTTTCGTCAGTTCGTTGAGGTCTGCACTCCCGTGACTGAAGTAGGCGACTGACGGGCCTGAACTTTTGAGCTTCCTCGCTAAGCACTTTTGAGTTTCCCTACTCTGCAATTCTGATTTCTTCAGTTCTGCTTTGCTTGTGCAGCTCGTCTCCTTCTGCAGGTCTCAATAGTTGCAGCGGCAAAGTCTTTGCCCAGCAGCAAGAAGCAGCTCGGCCTGACCGTGGTTTAGTTTATTCAGGGCTGAATGGAATAAACAGTAACATGGTTGCAACTGGTCAGCTGGTGAGTGCCATGTAAGTGTGCCTCTCCTGCAAAGTCTTGTCCCACGCTCATGGTGAGTGCCACGATTTCAGCTTGAATTTGGTGATGCACCAGTTGACCAGGATATTGGAAGGCCATCAAACAGAGCAACAACAATTTTTTTGACATTCTTGTCTTGTCACCAACCAAATTTCTCATGGTTCGCATACTCCAACTTTCAATCGAGCCCTTGAAGGATTCTTATTATTCCGAGTTTAGCATCTCAAAATTTCGGTACAGCCGACCCGTATTTGGCACACAATTCGGGTCCATTGCCAAGAAAACACGCAGCACAAGAAACCAAAAGAAGGCGCGTGGTCCACCTCGTCGCTGCCGCCACGCGCCACCCGACGCTCTCCTCTCCGGCCCTCCCGCATCGCGTCGTCCGCCCGCACTGCAGCTCACCAGTTCACTCCCCCACCCGCGGCAGCCATGGTCTCCCTCCGCTTCCCCACAGCAACGTCCCCCCGCCTCCCGCCACCCCCGGCTGGCAACCGCGCCGCCATCGCCGCCACAATTGCTGCGGCGGCGGCGGGGCCGGCCGGCCGCTCCCGCACTCCGGCCCCTCGGCCCCTCTCTGGGCCTCCCTCTCCCTCGCCGACGGTGCCACCGCCGGGTCCGTCGAGCCCCGCACCGGCGCGGCATTCCCCTCTGATGCCGCCGGCGGGGGGGGGCCCCCCCGGGAGGACCACAGTCCTCGGGCTCAAGTCCATCGACGTCTATGCATTCGGTAATCCGTTAAACATAGCACCTTGGATCCCTCTGCAAGAGGAAAACTGCAATAGTGAGAAATTTTAGAAGTATAATCTGTTAAATCATGTAGGTGTGTACGCGAATGGCGACGATTTGAAGCAGCAGCTAAAGGAGAAGTACCAGAAGTTCTCAGTTTCTGAACTAAAGGAAAATGCTGAATTGATCAAAGATGCGCTAGAGCGGGACATACAGATGACGGTCAGGCTGCAGATTGTTTATGGCAGGCTGAGCATTCGATCGGTTCGCAGTGCATTTGAGAAGAGTGTGGGAAGCAGGCTTGAGAAGTTTGGTGGACAGGACACCAAAGATTTGCTTCAGAGGTAATTTAACTGTAATTCAGGTCATTTCAGTTATGCCTTCTTTGGACACATGCACAAACCTCTTTGAGACCTGCATCTGTTGGTGATGGTAAGCTTGTTACTTTAACACATGCCTGATTATGTAGCCTCGCAAAATATTGTTTAGTGCCACGTTTATCAAGTTTGTTGGCTTAATCGAATAAATGCATC
The DNA here is from genome assembly GCA_000970635.1 of Eragrostis tef. Taxonomy (NCBI): domain Eukaryota; kingdom Viridiplantae; phylum Streptophyta; class Magnoliopsida; order Poales; family Poaceae; genus Eragrostis; species Eragrostis tef. The sequence goes on from LAPY01001276.1 coordinate 13,389, forward strand.
ACATATTAATCCATGCAGTGATTGAGGTGGTTTGCTTAGAGCATAGGAATTTGTGAGAACACGATACAGTTCCTCAAATTCTTATTGATGCAGTCCTAATGGGAACCTTTTTATTCATATATCGTGTGCAAAGATGCTAACTAGTTTGTTGATACCGTTTTCTTCTTATTTCAAATGTTTGCAATAGGATCCTGGGTGATATGATTGTACTGATATAGTTGCAATAATGTGGATTGTGAGCACTGGTTGATGTTCGATAATCTGCAGTGAGAATGTAGCCTGTTTGATACTCCAAAACTAGAGTGTTTATCGAAATTATAAAGTTTACACCTTAATCTGGTCCCAAAACTGAGTTTTATTGTTACATACCACAACTGATATAATCCTGAAAATTTTATCTTTGTTTACGTAAGTATGCTGTCAGTGCCAGTTGTTTTGTTACATCATATACTTAAATGTCAGCATAAGCTTGTCGAATTTATACCTTGGTCTTCTGCAGTTTTGTATCGCTTTTCAAGGATGAATACAAATTGCCGAAGGGGTCAGTGATTGAGCTCTCTAGGGAATCTAACCATGTGCTGAAAATAAGTAGTAAGTCCATTTCTCCCTTTCTCTTTTGTTGATTTCAGAACTTAGTAGTAGGATTCACTTTGATAGAAGAAATTATTAATGACTCGTAATGATGCCTTTATGTCACAATGAATGTACTGTGCCCTTGCCTAACATAGATAAGATATTTGTTCACAGATTTTTTTTCAGTTACTGAATGCAAATAGATAACTCAGTAGTTAGAGTACAAGGATTACCTTGGACTGTTCATACCTCTTACACAAACTAAGGAGAGCAACTCTTAAATGTTTGAAGAGGGCATCTGAAACCATCTAAATTTTCAACCTCCTCCCCTTGCCACCAGCGATCCACTGCCCCAGCTGTATCTCTGCCCTGGTCATGACCACCACCCATCATGCCTTCACCAAACCTCCCATGGCAGCCTCTAGCCCCGCACCTCCTTCAGCCCCGGCCACCCAATGCCTCCTCAGCGTCCTACAGTACCACCACTGCCACCGACCCTGCCTAACCCTGTGTTGCCTCGATATTCATTGTAGATGACTAGATGTGCTCTCCCACATACAGTCTATCCGCTTGCCCTATTCACAGTTAGCCTCTGTTCTCGTTGTATTTGCTAATAGTTCCATACATTTCTCCAAAAATGGCAAGCATTTATTATTAACTTAGTCTCCTAATGATCCTCAGATTACATTTGTTTGTGAGTCATATAACTATCACTATTAGTTCTTAGAAAATATTTCAACTGTGTAATGGCCTTTTTCTATGGCTATCTATTTGAATCGTTGTCTTTATGAGTCTTTTTTTTTGCGAGAATGTCTTTATGAGTTTCTACAATTACTTAAATTGGTACTTAACGCACATGATTAAAATACTCTCTTCTTGGTGTGTGTGTAGTTGAAGGCGAGGAAGTGGGGAGCATCCAGAGCAGTCTCTTGTGCCGGTCTATTTTAGATCTCTATATGGGAGACGACCCATTTGACAAAAATGCAAAGGATAACATCCAAGAGAATATAGCTAGCATTCTTAAAAGTTAAAGGGATGAATTGTACTGAGATTTTCAAGGAACTTATCTCTAATCAAGTTCCAACGGCACGTTTACGTAATCTGTTAAATATGTGCGCCTAGTTCTTTCCTAATTGCTTATACTTCTGGACTTAAAACTCCTTTTCAATCAGAAAGCACAAAAGCATGGAGCCATAAAATGTGCATTTTGAATGAAATTTTGGTGTTTGTCTGGTGACATCAAATTAATCAACTGAAGTTGTCATTACATACCATATGTACAAAAAATGAGAAGACAAAAAAAAAACAGTGGGCCTGACATGTCCGGTTGAGTGTTGCTGGGGATCAGATGCTTGTATTCATATGAGCAACATTCAGTCTGAAAAGTGTTGCTTCTCGTTGCTCATTGCTGAATGATGCCTTTTTAGCATCTGCACTTTCCTTGTTGCATTTGCTAGTTGTGCTCCACTAAACTTGATTTCTTTATGGCTATAATGCGAATGACGTGCCTAGACCATGACCATGCTTCTTGTTCCTCTTGCTGTTGACATAATGCGGATATGCTTTCGGCGACGCGGTTAGCCACCACGTCAGGTTGGGCAAAGTTCAAGTCCGGTTACCTACTAGAGTATCTCTAGCAATGGCTCTAAAAAAAAGCTTCTACTTTCATTTTTATGCTAATATGTAAAAATAAGGGCTTAAAATTTGACTTCAACTCCAGCAATAAACTACTTAAGATTCTATTTTGTGAAAGAAAATGGTGGGACCTATGGATGAAGGGGGGATTGGAGGACCCTGGGAATAGGTACCTGGAGTTAGAGTTTGAGGGACATGCAAAATGAAGGCTCAAGTAGGGTCCTTTCTTAGAGTTGGTTTTTTTGACACAAGCTCTTAAGTTAGAGTAGGGGCCAAGTAAAGACTTTGTTAGAGTTGATCTTAGCAAGTCACGGGAGCTGGTCGATTCCTTTGCATCCATTGTGGTGGCAACCCTGCCGGGGAAGGAACGCATAGTCACGAGGCTCACGGCGTCGGCTAGTAGTATTTTCGCGTGGATTTTGTCATTGCTCGCGTGCACGAAATCCCCGGCTCCGTTGGTTTCCCCGGCCAGAGGATCAACGCTGACGTGCTTAATCAGGTATGATGCTGACGTGGGGCCTTCACGTGCGGTGGATCCCAGCTGTCAGTTGGAGCGTGGATGACATTAGGAATGGACTTTTCAAGACGGATCGACCCACATGATTTTAATGTTCCCAAACTAAATATTTTAACAACTATTGATAGTCAAAGTTTTAAATTTTGATTAAATATTGGTCAAAACATCATATTTAGAAAATGACGGAAGTAGTATTAGAACAATCATTACAAACCAAGAAGATTATCAACCAACATTCAATACAACACAATAGGGGCGCCTTCGGTGCCCCTCTTTAGAGGCTCTAAAGTTTAGCTCTAAAGAGAATCTTATTATTTAAGAGTACTAAATAAAGTCTAATGACAGAACTTTTTTACAGATAGGTACATCTTTACG
>LAPY01001276.1:19178-33991 GCA_000970635.1 Eragrostis tef
ACCCCCCCCCCCCCCCCCCCTAATATCGACATTTTAGCCTTGTCCTTGCGGTGTATGATTTCAGCATGCAAATTTAATTTCCAGCATTTTTTTGACAGATCTGAATTGTTACTTTCCACATAGGATCATTTTGAAAGAAAGAAAGAAAAAAGTTATGGAAGGTACCTGTGTGCATCAGGATTTGGATAGGCATGACTGGTGAAACTATCATATATAGAAGGCAACAAATTAGGAATGCGTTGATTTCTCTGTACCACCTGCACTAGCACCATATGATGGGATGAAACCAATAGTTTCCAAACGCTCTGTTTGCCGAATGACATAAAGTTGCAATATAGTCCATGCTCTAACCAGTTCTCCTTGTATTCCAGAGCTCCAGGATAAACACCGCGCTGATCTGGAGAAACTAACATTGACATCACGGCCCCTCAAGACATTGGCATTCTTTGTGTTAGCCATTGCTCAGAGCTTGAGAAGAACATGTTCCTCTGTTCTGAAGAAAGGTGCTCGGTTGAAAATCATGGTTGTTTTGGTTGTTGCTACCTGGGTTCTTCTATTGTTCACTGATGGCCCACATGAAAAGGTATCGTCTATTCATCTTCTTTCAAAAGTTATTAGAAAAGTTGTGTGTCGCAAGTTGGGACAGGGTGATATAGATGCTACATTAATAGACAGTGAATTGTGCTATGATGCATAAGCTAAGCATATAACTTAACAGAAAGTTAGAACTTTTTAAATTCTGGGATTTACATATTACAAACTGAATGATAAAACAAACTCTTCTGCCATTTGGCAATGTGCTACGCGTTGGTCAAGATAATTTCATTCCAGTGGCTATTGTGCACATTGGTTGGTAATGTGCACCCAATATCTCCCTTTATTTGCGCATGCACGCTAGTTTCGCAGTGTACAGGGTCTCTTTTTACTTTTTTGATAAACATATTATCTTGTCATCAATGCAACATGTCCAGGAGCTGCTTAGGTATGTCCGATTTGGATTGTGGTGGGTTGTACTAGGGGTTGCTTCATCCATTGGATTAGGTAAGTGCAAACAGTTTTCATATTAGTGAATTTGTGCAATCAGGATTTGACTAGTTGATTAATAAATATAACACAAATCAGTTTACATGGTTACTATTACAATTATTTTGCAGGTTCTGGTTTGCACACTTTTGTATTATATTTAGGCCCACATATTGCACTTTTTACAATAAAAGCGGTTCAGTGTGGTCGGGTTGATTTAAAAAGTGCTCCTTATGATACTATTCTCCTTAAAAGGAGTCCATCATGGTTAGAGAAAGACTGCATGGAATTTGGACCCCCCATATATAAGGAAACAATTCCATTCAGCAACATACTGCTAAAAGTTTATCTTGAAGCTGTTCTTTGGGGCATTGGAACCACACTTGGAGAGCTTCCTCCATATTTTCTCTCAAAAGCAGGTTTCATTTATACTGCTTTGTAGCATAATTTGAGCATAATTTGTTTTGTTACATTAATTTTCTTTACTTGTCTATTTGATCCAACTCTTCAAGCCATCTGTTGTCAAAATAGCTAGTTAAAAGTGTGCCACTACCTCTTTTCATGATAAAACTTTTCGCTGAAATATACTTATGCTCAAATTTCCTAGAGGGTAACAAATTAAGTTTATGTACACTTTGTGTGTAATATTCTGCTGAGACTGTAATATGCAGCAGGACCCTTGCATAGTATTTTCGGAAATTAATAATGATGCTTTCTTATATTATTATAGATGATTAATGGTTAATTATCTTATATCTAAGTTGAGCACCTTGCCACAGAGAAGTTGAAACGATTTAATTTTTCTGAACAAAAAAAGGGGTAAGGCTCATGGGGCTTTGTATGTACCTTAAACAATGCTGCAACTTCATCACCTGCTGGATTATCTGGTTTGCAAGTTAACGGCAGTAATCCAACATATATGTTTGGTTTAGGCTCATGAGCATTTTAAGATTATACTATTTGGTGGGAACCATCTACTACTCAATTCTTTTTTAGAAAAGAATCTACTCAAATAATTAACTCAGCCCATTTCTGTTGAAAATGTTGTTATGTTGCTGACTCCTTTTACTATAAATGAACCCCAGCTAGCATGTCAGGCCACAAAATAGATGAGTTGGAAGAATTGGATGCTTCCACGTCAGAAGGCTTTCTATCTTCAACTTTATATCAGGCCAAACGCTGGCTCATGTCTCATTCGCAGAACCTAAACTTCACCATAATATTGCTACTTGCTTCAGTGCGTATCTTCTTATCGACATCTTACATTTTTTGTTTGAGGCATGCATTAGTATGTCACTTCTGTTTTCAATTGTTGACTTGCCTCTTAGCACCTTGACAGTTTAGGCTGTCAGGTGACTACCTTTTAAAATTGTCGAAAAACTCATGCTCAGACTTAGCTGAGAGTTGCTATAGAATAATACATTTGAAATGTAGTCATGGCATATCTTATGTTAAAATGATAAGTGGAGCTTTGCGGCAGTTTTCTGTTATAGTGATATACTATTCACTTTCCTATGAAACATAACATTTTAAGAAACTCTTAACTCTTTATGCTGTCAGGTGCCAAACCCTTTGTTTGATCTTGCTGGCATCTTGTGTGGACAATTTGGCATACCTTTCTGGAAGTTTTTCCTAGCAACTTTAATTGGAAAGGCCGTTGTTAAAGTTTGTATTCAGGTTCGGCATTTTCAAACTTCTTGGTCAATTCCTCTAGCCATGAGTTATGAACTATAATCATGGTATGGTACAGATTCCATTTCACCTTTTGTTAAGCCAGATAACCAGAGTTTTACAAATTACTTTGCAGACAACATTGGTGATTACTCTCTGCAATAACCAACTTCTTGATTTGGTGGAGAAAAGGCTTATATGGGCATTTGGCAGTGTTCCTGGAGTGGTATCCGTCCTTCCCTCTTTAGCTACTAAGTTGAAGACAGCCAAGAATAAGTTTTTGTCAGCTCATGTTGCTGCATCAGTTTCTACTGCTGTGGAGGTATGGATTTTACTCCTCTACCAGTTATGGAAATTCAATTTGCTGCAGCCATCATCTTCATGTGTAGTATTAAATACTCCATCCGTTCCAAATTATATGACACTTTAGCCTTCTCAACATTTCTGAAATTATAATACCTTCTCACTTCCAAATGCACCTTTCTCTCTTTCCTATACATCTCTATCTCTCTCTTTTTTGTTTTCTGTGCAATCACCTTTTCCACCTCTCCTTAATCTCCATGCCCAGATCCAAAACGTCATATAAAGTTGAACAGAGTGAGTATTAAACTGCTCTTGCACCACAATTATATTATGGCTTCTTATCATTGACAAGGCAAATATCTGACATATCATATCACACTATAGAAGCCCTTGATCTTAGGTGACAACTCTGATATTGATAACGGGTCGGTAGGGCTGTAAAAAAGTTCAAAGCTCGCGACTCGCTCGTGATCGACTCGCTAAAAACTCGATTCGAGCTCGACTCGGATAACAAACGAGCCAAGCTCGAGCATGCTTTGAAGCTCGCGAGCTCAACCGAACTGATCTCGAGCTATTCGTCAAAGCTCGAACCTGCTGTTTCCCTGCTGCTCCCGAGCCACAATCGCTTGATCTTTACCCAAGAATGAAGAGAGGAAAGCTAAGCTGGAGCCCACATCACCCCTTGTGCCAAGGCCCCACACTTGTCTCATGTGTCATGTCTCACGGAGAGCTACAAAGCAAACAGCCTCAGCCATCGGAAAGCACAAATCGATGGCCGGTCTGCTCTGTAACTTTGCCCGTCCCCCAAATTCGCCCATCTAGCCTGCAGATTCTACGAGCTTGCAGATTCTACGAGCTTTTCCACGAGCTTGCCTCACTCTACACACTGCTCGGCGACAAAGCGACGGTCTTGACGAGCTTCTACGAGCCGAGCGCGAGCTTAATCGAGCTTCGAACCGAGCCGATTTCGATCCCGCGAGGAAACTCGAAGGCTACAGTAGGCTCGCTCGAGCTCGGCTCGAGTTTCTGTCGAGCTCGAGCCTAGGGGGGCTGAGCTCGCTCGAGCTTGGCTCGTTGACAGCCCTAATCTCCATGCCCAGAGCCAAAACGTCATATAAAGTTGAACAGAGTTGCTCTTGCACCACAATTGATCGGGCAGTAGTTATATTATGGCTTCTTATCATTGACAAGGCAAATATCTGATATATCATACCACACTATAGAAGCCCTTGATCTTAGGTGACAACTCTGATATTGATAACGGGTCGGGGAAAAAAATCATGCTAAGTGATAAGCAATTTAGCACTTGAGCTTCGATGATTTACTCTGCATATTTTAGTAGCTTGTTGGTATCTTCATGGTTGATACTAATCTTTTGTTTCTAACTGTTCATGTTGTTTTATCCATTTTTAGGGAAAGTGGAATCTGTCATTTTCTTTGATCTGGAATACCGTGGTGTGGCTCATGGTTATAAACTTCATTATTCAGATAATCACTTCAACAGCACAGGGCTACCTCAGGTCACAACAGGAGCTAGAGATCAGTAAAAAAATGTCGGAAGCCAAACTTTCTGGCATATCGAAATGATTCTGCTTGGGTATTCAATCTGATTTCTGCATTTACATGTATATACTTATATCAGGCTCAGAGAGGAAACTTGCGTGAAGAATGGGTAACTGATTCGGGGAATGAAATTCAAAGCATTGCCATTGAAATTGTGCTGCCATTATTCTTCAGGAAAGAACATTGATACGTTGTACATAACCATCCTGTAGAGACTATCCTGCATTATTGCATAGCACTACTTATTGCTGTATTTTTTTCATTCAAAAGCTCAAATAGGTAATAGTTTTACTAGTACTGAAATTATTCGAGGAAAAAAAACTACCCCGGAGGTTTTAGTAGTACTGAAATTGTAATGTTACCCCGCTGTGGGTTTTGTACATAGCAACCAAGAAAGATATTAGGAAAAGGAAAAAAGGATATCAACTGTACAAGTTGTGCCTCCTATCTTTGTCTCTGCATTGGCAATGATCTCTTGTCCGAGATCAGTCCTTTCTACACGACTGATCACGACGCGACGATGTTTCTGTTCCTGTCAACGCACAGACCAGTGACACCACATGCCAGGTGGTTAATGGAGAAAGCTGCTTCTTTATCAACTCCTTTTTCCTGTGAACTTGTAGCTGGCATTGCTTGTTGTACCAGAGTCCAGCTCTTGACGCAACTTCACTTGGGGGGAATTATTGGTTTCCTTTCCCCAACAGAGTTCTCCTCTGATAGGTGTGTTGGGTCATGTTAATCTGCGACAAGAAATACTCTGTTGACGAAAAGGATGGCCAAGAGTTCTAGATGAACCCGTCAGTTTGGACCGTGCTTTTAACTATTTCTGGTTGATTGGAAAGCGCTTGCTTACAGGTTGAGCAAATGCACTCACTTGTAGGTCAGCCATACGAAGCGAGGATTCTTGGCTGAATGTACTGTTTGTGATGATGTGCATTGTGCCTACATTGAACCACTTTGATTCACTATATCATATTATATATGGTGAGGTCTTAGCCTTTGAGATTGGAGGTTACACTTTGATTTGCATTGTCCGAGGGCAGACTTGATGCGCAAAAGTTGTAATTGTGAGCTCTGAATTTTCTATTTCTTCCATGAAAATAACTTATTTTAAAAACAATTAAAATAAAAAACAGTCAGTTGTACAGTAATTACCGGACTGCATGCAATTGTAAACGTACACATGAATTTAACTACTCCGTACACTAAAAATCATGCGTTTTAACTAACGCCATAAACGCTATTTTTAGTTTTCTATAACGATACTGATACAGTTGTGATCACCTGAGAGAGAGCAACAGAATTCATACTGATAAAAGTAACTGAGAAATGCAGTAATGCAGGGCCGCATTGTTCTGGGGCTGGGCCATTCGTGCATAGGCGGCTGGGCTCTTCTGGCTAGGGCATGGTCTTTTTCCGCCTCTATACGCCCCTGCTACAGTAACCACAATCCTACAACACGGTGTCAGTACCAAACCATACTTTTGCAGTAGGTTCCTAGGGATTGCTGCCCTATGAAATATTTGAATTATTTTTTTTATTTACTGGTATTTCAGTTTTAGTGGAAATGAATACTTGTTCACGTACCATGCGAGGGTGCATGACCTCTCCAATTATTTTCATTTTCCCTCCCTGACTGCGAGACGATCCACACGAATATAATGAAAGCTCTTCCTTTATCACCCTTTCTATTCATATTCATTATCTCTTTGAAATGTTGGGATTAGGGAGGTAACATGCCAAGAGTATTTTATACGGACCACATAGTCATGAGCCACATATAAATATACCCCTAACTACTTCTTTCTGGAAGTACACTAATACTATTAAATTTAAGATGTTGGTAGGCACTAATGACGAACCATTTTAGATCACTCTTTCCTCTTTCCTGCCACGCTACTCCTGTTAACTACTCTAGACTCCAATTAGGTCCCTTTCAAACCATTGCAACTACGATAATACGTCTACATTAGTCATTACCACGTACTTGTAAAGTAATCGATAAAATTAATAGCAAGTTGGCAGTAGGAGAACAATTGTTTAATGATAAGGATAATCCTGGCACATAAACAAGTGTCACGGATAAACAATGGTTGTGTGTGGAATTGGGCATTAGCCCCAACATTATACAATAGTTCAGATGTATTCACGGTAGCTGTAATTGTACTGGTCAAACAATGGTTCCCAGGCTATGCACTTGCCCTAAATAATTGGGCCTACCACCAAGTATTTTGTACCTGGTGGTGGTAAACACAATAATATATCATGCGTCAGGTAAGTAAAATATTGATAAATTTTATGTGACACCAATGTTGTGATGAAGATCAAGCTCTAGTGTTGTGATGAAGATCAAGCTCTAGTGGAGATGGCAGCATTTGCTGGGTTGCTTGTCCATGTCAATGTGGGGCTTGAGAAAATTTTAACCTAGAAACATGATCCCATATATAAAATAATCCTTGGGCCCAATAAAGTAAGCATAAAGAACACAAAAGATTAGAACCAACATACACCGAGCTGCGTACCACAGCATAATTTAATGGTGCAGTATATAGAGTAAAGAAACTGGACAAGAAAGAGCCTTTCGAACATTGGGCATCTCTTTTCTTGAACCTCATTATCATGTTTTCAGCCTTTCAACCTTTTATAGTCCGTTCTTTCTCGCCTTGCCTACGTAGGAGCAGCAGCAATTTTACAACCCTTACAAGGTACAAATTTTTAAACAGAAAAATATGTTCAGTGAACATCGATCCCAAGTTGGACAGGTTCCATCACAAGGAACCTAACAAGTTGAATTCTGATCTGGATGGTCACAACTCACATATTGGACAAACTTGATACACAGTGTAGTATACAAAAACTGTTTTGACTTGGTGTGAGAGAGTATAATTGTGAATTGAATTTATATCCTGATCTATTGAGGTAATCTGAATTAGAGGGGGAAATAGGAGAGAAGACAGTTAGGCTGGTCCAACTTTCAGAAAGTAGATTCTGTGAGATAATCATCGAGACTAATTTTCAACACCATTTCCCAGGTTGAAGCAATGAGCATCATCATTACTCTGTTAGCTAGTCTAGTGGTCTGAACTCCTTTTTCTGTGGTTGATCTTACTTGTATACAAATATATTTACATTTCTACTTATAGAAAAATTATCGTCAACTAGTGTATTAGGCTAATAGTTTGAGTAGTTGATGACTTGCACGCTCTCATTTTATTTTCTTTATTTATTATCTTTATATAAAAATGTTCCCAGGCTATGCACTTGCCCTAAATAATTGGGCCTACCACCAAGTATTTTGTACCTGGTGGTGGTAAACACAATAATATATCATGCGTCAGGTAAGTAAAATATTGATAAATTTTATGTGACACCAATGTTGTGATGAAGATCAAGCTCTAGTGTTGTGATGAAGATCAAGCTCTAGTGGAGATGGCAGCATTTGCTGGGTTGCTTGTCCATGTCAATGTGGGGCTTGAGAAAATTTTAACCTAGAAACATGATCCCATATATAAAATAATCCTTGGGCCCAATAAAGTAAGCATAAAGAACACAAAAGATTAGAACCAACATACACCGAGCTGCGTACCACAGCATAATTTAATGGTGCAGTATATAGAGTAAAGAAACTGGACAAGAAAGAGCCTTTCGAACATTGGGCATCTCTTTTCTTGAACCTCATTATCATGTTTTCAGCCTTTCAACCTTTTATAGTCCGTTCTTTCTCGCCTTGCCTACGTAGGAGCAGCAGCAATTTTACAACCCTTACAAGGTACAAATTTTTAAACAGAAAAATATGTTCAGTGAACATCGATCCCAAGTTGGACAGGTTCCATCACAAGGAACCTAACAAGTTGAATTCTGATCTGGATGGTCACAACTCACATATTGGACAAACTTGATACACAGTGTAGTATACAAAAACTGTTTTGACTTGGTGTGAGAGAGTATAATTGTGAATTGAATTTATATCCTGATCTATTGAGGTAATCTGAATTAGAGGGGGAAATAGGAGAGAAGACAGTTAGGCTGGTCCAACTTTCAGAAAGTAGATTCTGTGAGATAATCATCGAGACTAATTTTCAACACCATTTCCCAGGTTGAAGCAATGAGCATCATCATTACTCTGTTAGCTAGTCTAGTGGTCTGAACTCCTTTTTCTGTGGTTGATCTTACTTGTATACAAATATATTTACATTTCTACTTATAGAAAAATTATCGTCAACTAGTGTATTAGGCTAATAGTTTGAGTAGTTGATGACTTGCACGCTCTCATTTTATTTTCTTTATTTATTATCTTTATATAAAAATAAAATGTAATGGTTTTATGCAGCACCAAAGGATGGTTAATAAAACAAGCCTTCGATTCTTCTTCAGGTGGAATGACAACTCGTTAACTGCATGTGAAACTGTCCTTCCGCTAGAGATCTAATTCAAACTTAAAAAGATCTATATCTTCAATATTGTTTATGTAATGCAAAACCAATGTGGAAATATGTCAATTTTTATATTACACTTAGTTGTTATATAAGTGTAGGGAAATTTTGATCACTTTTGGCCAAATTATTTTAGAATCCTAAAAGGGTATTGTTTCCATTTTAAAATACATGTCATTTTACAATGTAGAGGACTATTTGTCGTGCCATTTATATTTAAACCTTAGTCTTTGTCATATAGCATTGGTACATAAGCCATCAATGTGTATCTATTTGACTAATTAAAACTATGTAAATTGCATGTATTGTTTGTTGTCGCTGAATTATATTGACAATGCTCTTTTTTAGTTTCTTTCTCTTTTGTAACCATAACTATATAATCTAAGATTTTCTTTCTTCCTAATGAAAGATTGAGCAGTTCTTCTACCTATTGGTTGAAAGAAAAATAACTATATACTGCATGGACATTTGCAACTGTTAAAAGGACTGAATTGATCGATATATAAGTATTCGTAAGAGGCGCTGCAATGGCATGCATGTTTAAGAAGGATATAGTTTACATACTGAGATCCACATATATACAAAGAAATGGACTTAGCTAGATACTTGGCATAAACTATGCATGTAGGTAGCTGTTTTTTTTTCAAAGCTATAGGAAATTCGTACCTAGGTCAACATATCTGATCCAACAAATACAAAAAATAAGTTACACATGAAAATACAAGATGTCTAAGAAAAACCTATGTCCCATAAACAAGTGCTCAAAGCTTTGGTCTAGATTTGCATCCTCCGCTTGCAGATTAAAAGGGACTAGAAGTTCGTCGACCTTGTGATTATTTTATTTTTTCAATGGGAGTTGTTGAAGCATTTAATCATCTCCTATTTTTCGGTTTTATTACTCACTCATAGAGTTAATTGTTAGGCTTTAATTCACGAGGAGAATCGTTGCCGAACGCAAAAGCAACGAGCTACATATGACAGTCCAATGCTAAAACCCGGAAATGGAAGTAGGGGTCGAGTCCCTTATTAACATGCTAACACATTTTCTTACGAGTTAGCACGAGGCACTTCGATCCACCAAGTATATCGAAGTGTATGTGCATGAGAGACTATGCAGGTCACCAACCTTCTTTCTAGGGAAAAGAAAACAATTACGTGAAAATTTACTTGAGACCTTTACAATAGATCTCGCTGATTGATTGATTTTGGAGCTTGCAAGCTGCCTCTCGTCCCCTAAATTCGCATCAGACAGATGGCATTAATTTTCTAGTTGGTTTACCCAAATATATATCCGTGTGTACCTGCCACTTTAAAAATGTTGTAAAGATGATAGTGTTACATCTGAACTAGACACTAGGGACGAATCCACGGTATTTCTCGGGTGCGGATCCAAGCAATCGTCGAGAGATTATAAACTAGCAGAGGCCTAGTGGAAGTGGCAACCTATTTTTATAGGGAATCATTGTACCATTAGGCCCCAGTTCATAAAAAATGGAGCGTGCATCCAATTTACAAGAGACGTGACAGTACAATATATTCTTTTAAGATAAAGAAGCAGACGCGTATCCTTTAGTTAGCTAGTGATACAGGGATTTGTTAATTGTATCCCCATCGCTCCAATCATATTATATAATCACCTCATTGATATCTTATTGAGTATTGACTGGTTACTATCCACGAAATGGACAAGGACGGTTCTAGATTTCAAGATGCTATATGGATCGACCGGCGGCCGAGCAGAGGGAAATATGTCTTGTAGTATTACTATTCTGCAAAGAGCCCCTTTGATGTCTCCGTTTAATTGCTTTTGGAGGATTAGTGAAGTCAATTGTTTTATCTCTTGATGATCTATGTTGTCAGCTTCCAAGTTCACCCCAACACGAGCATACAAGTCAATTGCTTTAGTCTCTTTTGTACACAGCTAAATGTATTCTGCCACATCGTTAGCACAGAGTCACGGGCATGCATGTGACTAAGTACGTAGCTAGATATATTCTGCCACACCGTTAGCATGCAGAAAATTTACTGCAAAATTAATTGAATGATCACATATTTCTCAATAATTTGGAAACCATGAAGTTATCCAAATTTAAGAGACGCACAATACTACATTGGTAACGGGCAATTTAACAAGTGAAATATGATCTTTGATTCCCTCACGAGAAAAAAAAACATGAGCTTTGATAGACATACAGGAAAATAGATGGGACAAGCAAACATGTTTGAGAAAATAAATAAAAAGAGAAAAAGATGAGCTATGGAAAAAGGGCATGGAAAAGAGCGAGGAAGACGACAAAAGAATGTTCTCTTTTTTCATGAAAAGTTGAAAGATAATGCTTTGTCCTAAATTTTAATGTGCATGGTGTGTGAATAGGCCAACAGCCAAGAATGAGAAAGAAATCGTCCCAACAAAAGCTTGATGGACCATTTGCACTAAAATTAATTTTGTGCTTGAATGCAATCTCGAAATAAAAAGGCATGACATTTTCTGCATGAACTATATATATACCTATATAAGAACACAAAACAGAAAAAGAAGATATAGTTTCTACGTGAGCTGTATCCAGGTCTTTCACTGAAGAGTGTTAGGCGCTATCTTGGACATCTAAAACAAAAGTGAAAAGAGGGTAGGCCCACCAAAAACACTCGCAAGAAAAAAGGCGAGTGACCGGTCTAAGAAGGGACAAAACAAACTGCAGAGCATAGGGAACAAGCCATGCGACATCATCTTTAGTCATTGCTTAGCCCATGTGGTCAAATAATCAAGGAGCGTGCATTATACTAATGTATGGCTTAGTTTGCTTGCCCTCCTTTTGATCTACCTGTGAGTGTGTGCGAAGGTCGTCAGCCTACCTAAATGATATGCCAATAGGTTGGACCCAGCGATCAAGGGACCGTTCCTGAATGGACCTGCAACATGCAGACTAGATAATCTATCCTAGAGATGTGTATATATACATCCTTGTCATATGTCATGAGGCAGCTCACCATATTAGTTACGCATAAGAAATGGTCCACATCGGAAGGGCGTGGACCACAAAATCGTCAAGATCCATACACATGTGAATGGCACTATTTGGTGTCATTTTCAACACTTATTTTTTAAATGAATTCTTCATACGTATTAGTATGATTTCATTGAAAGGGTATCATGCTGACACGAATAAGTTAGATGTTTGGTAAATTTGCATTAAAAAAATGGAACAATCCCTTAAATGGAATAATTACAATGCCAAGTTCCAATAAAAAAAAAACCTTAAATGCTATTGTGATAAATTTGTTTATGAGAAGACGGATTGGATCCGTAGACCATATACAAATATTGAACCGTGAGGGATTAGTGGGCCTACAACGTCAAAGCCCGTTATTGGAGTCTATATAAGTAGAGGAGCTAAAAACGACAGAATCCACGCCACAACCCTAATAGTCGTCGTCCTTCTCCCTCTCATGAAACCCTAGACGCGTCGCCGGTGCTGGGCTGCTAGGATACCGCGAGGAGAGGCGCCAACGCGGGGATGATCGGCTGGACGAGGAGGAGGAGGAGGATGCGACCATCTAATTCCTCCACATCGATGCGCGACGACGCTGGATGGAGCTTCCAACAGAGCTTCCGCTACGCATCTAATGGTAACGATCCGTGACCCCCCTCTCGTTTGGTACTTCTGGATGAACATGGTAGATTGTTTTATGCCTACGTTCTTCGTTCACCAACAGTTTCCCCTGTCTCCCATAGTAAAATATACATCCCCTTGGACGCCAATAAGTTAAATTCAACTTCACCAATAGTAGTATTGTTAATGGAATGTAGAGGAGACAGTTTGTGATTCTTCATCCTTATATGCACTGAAAATCACATAGGAGGGGTACCAAAAAAGAAAGATTTTTGTAGTACTAAATCTCAAATGTCTCCTTATTCAAACAAGCCCTCACGCTTTCACAAAACGGGAAAGAAGCCCTCGCAATAAGTTAGGGCAATGCAACCGCCACATGCTTTTAGATAATCGGGGAGCTCACTTGCCCAGATAAAACCATAATTAATCCAACGGTCGATGCACCTTTTGGAGCGTTCGAACGATCACCCCGCGTCGGGAGGGGAGAGTCGCCTACACGTCCGAGTAGTACTAGGCAGTAGTCGTAGAAGCTCGGCAAGCCTAGGACTTTTTTTAAAGAAGTCGATCGATCCCCAATATACAATTGGCAGGCAGGGCGGGCGCTGTCCCTTTTAATACGCGCGGCATAAAAGATGGCGCCGATAGCAACGGCCGGCATCATCGCAGTTCGCAAGCAACCGAGCGAGCGAGCGAGCGAGCGAGCAACGTGCGAGTGCGCAGGAAAGAAAGAGCCGGGGCGGTTGCCAGAGGTGCGCTCGTTTCTCTTGGTGGCGGTGCTCGTTCTCTTCCTCCTCCATGGCGCTCGAAGCTGGCTTCAGTCCCGGCCGTCGCCGGCGCCGGCGTAGGTGAAGACTGCCAGGCGCGGAGAGTTAGTGTGCTTTTGGGGAAGAATTGGTCGGGCGCCGGCGATGGCAGGGGAGCCGGCGTCGTGGCGCCGTCCATGGCGAGGCCGCCGGCGCGTGACTGGATCAGCTGCTGCTATTCAGGCCGGCCGTCTGAGAGGCCGCGCCGCGGTGTACGTTGTCCCAGGTACGTATAGTCAGGAAGATGCTTGTCCGTCCGTCGTCGGAGGTGACACGACGACGGCGTCGAGCCGCCGGCAGTGCAGGGTCGTCGCGTATTCGGCGACGCTGCGCTCTCTGCCCTGCGCAGGCCAGGCCATCGGTCTCCGTGCCACCTCTTCCTGCCGTGCGGACGCAGCAGAGGATTTCGACCAGGAAATGGGCGTCGTACTCGTACTACGCAGGCCGATGAAGAACACCGCAGGGACACGCCGCTCGAGGTCAGCAGGCAGCGTTCAGGGGTCATGCTTTTCCTCACCGAGAGTCTCCTCTTTTGTGGCGTTGCGTCACGTTCTTGTGGCTCCCCATCCTGTGTCCACCTTCCTTCCCGTTCGAGTTTCTCTGCAATGTTTCCCTCCCAAGTCGTCCCGTGTTTTTCTGCAATGTTTCCCCAAGTTGTCCGTGTTTTCCCCTTGATTCGGTCGGTGCTCTTGTTCTCCTCCTTCCGTTTCCCTCACGTGGAATTAACACCGGCAGTCTGTCTCCGTGCGATGCAATCAATCAGTTGGATGTGTGTTGACAAGAACGCAAGGACTGTGACAACGACCTCAAAGTTGTTTTTCTGAAACAGCCGTGCGGTCAAGATCCTCACAAAATGCCACAGTAGACAGACCACCGACAAAAAACGTGGAAACGAAAGAGGAATACCGTACTTCAAATGCAGTTGAAACTTGCACTCCATCCAGCACGGTGCCACCCAATAACGTGAGCTGATCGAGTCCATAAGCACACCTGATGATCATTCCCAAAAAGGATTTCCAGGTGTTTCCAGATCGCAAATCACGCGCTTTTACAGGGAGGCTAAAAGTTCAGAATCGGATTGCTCGCCATTTCTTCCACTCAGCTCCGCTGTGCTCACCTGCCGTACTCAACCAGGGCTACACACCGACGCGGCGCAGACGATCCCAAGGAGGACCCGCCTGTCCACCCGCGATGCCTACGACCACGTGCCCGCAAGCCAAGATCCGGATGCTCACGTGAGTGGCGTGTGGTCCCCGCACCGGGCCCACGCCGCCCCCACACGCTTTTCCCACCGAACGAACCCGCCCCGCCCCAAAGCCACCCCCACCGTGCAAGAAAAAAGAACAGGAATTGACACGCGGGCCCAGACGAGAAAACCGCCGGGCCCACGTGTCACTGGCGGGAAA
>LAPY01001276.1:71970-95154 GCA_000970635.1 Eragrostis tef
GGCAGCGACGTTCCCCGCGTCAGCGCTCTCCCTGGTGGCGGCCGCCGTGCTGGCCTGACGAGTCGGCTTCCTGTTTAGTGTTCGGTTAGGGATTGGCGCCATTGTGAATTGTGGTGTGTGAGCCTGTGTGTATCGTCTGGTACCTGGACCAGTTTGCTGTCTTAATGTTTTGCCTTGCTCTGTGGATCTTGTTGGTCTGGGTTGGAGATTTCTGCTGCCGGCTGGTGATTAATTATTAATTACCTCATCATTATCTTTTGTGTTGTTCAGTCATATACACACATGATTTTGGCCGAAGAGAAATCGTTTTGCGTTGTTTTACAGACTGACAAATCGTGCCGGCATGCCCTGACCACCACGATCTGAACATTTTCAGACTGAACCATGCGCTCGATCATACAACCAGACTGCATTCTGTGAACGTTAAGCTGCGCCGGAATGCAGGTTCGGACAACGTTCAGGCACCTACCATGCCTCTTTGGGAGAACACGTGAATCTCTGAAGAACGTAAAATAATCTCAGCGGACACAATTATTGAGCGCATCAGTATGATTAACAATTTTCCGGAAAAAGCTGCCGTGAAGATGGGCGCCTGGTCCACAGGACAATGACTCCAATGTCACTAGCGATGAACTTACATGACCTGCCAGGTGTGCCGCTACTTACGTGACGATGGTCCTGGCCTACAAACGTTTTATCATCTACTGCCTGTGCCTGCAGGCTCATGATCCAGATGTACAGCTTCGCAAATGCCATGTGTGTAGCAGGGTACCGAGAACGTATCTGGTGCTACGGGGCTCTCCGGTGCTACCGTGTTACCGGTTCATGAGAGCTGCTAGATTGAAAATTGACGCACACGATGCTGGCGGACGGAACAACTCTTGGACGTTTTGTACCAAGCCCCTAAAAGAAACCTTGGAACCACACGGAAGTACAGATTCAGTGTACATTTTATTGTTTGCTCCCTGAGTTGTTTGACTTCTCATTTTAAGTCCATTTAATCTGTTCTCTCGCTCACCTTTGACCGACGAACCCGACGGCGGCGGCGATGAGCCATCCTCGCCAAGCTTCTGCCTCTCTGGGGAACAACAAGTCTCTCTCTCTCTCTCACACACACACACACACCGTCCCTGCGATTTCCGGCGACCGGTGCCAACCGCTGGTCGTGCCCCGAAGATGGTCCCAATTTGTTGTGTATCAAACCAGTATACGCTGATTGATATGCGATTCGTAGTTCTGTATGCCCAGCACGCATTTTATCAGGTGCCTTTCGAGATTAATTTACTGCTGCTCCAACAATATGGGTAACATTCAGACTGTTCCCATTCAATTCAGTTAATGCAGCAATCAGTTGGTCATTCTTCTTGTTTTTCTTTTGTTTTCCTTAATAGGAACTGCAACATTAATGCACATTCTATTGGATTTGTATTGTGCTTAAATGTAGATCATGTTTAATTCTGAAACCATAAGGCCAATGCGGTGAACAATGTCCGTGTCTAAAGACGTGCCACTCATGCTTTCTCTGTACTTGAAAATTTGTTAATGGGAGTGTCCAATTAACGCATGAAGAAGCGATCACATGGACCATCAAGGAAAAAATGTGCACATTACAAGTACCAAAAAAAGGGAGATTAGAAGCAGCAAAATACACTTGACAAAAATGTGCATTAGAAGGAGAAAAAAACACCACTGGTTATGCACTGTCGTAACACTTTCAATTGAGGAGGAAAATGTAGAGTGAAGAAAACACCAGATGATCTGCATAATTGTACATTTTTTCCACAGCTGAAATCTTTTATGATCCCACAAATATAGGTAAAAATATATTCAAAAATCCCCTCACTGTAATTCTCATGTACACTTGATCTAGTAACCTCAATCAAAATTTTTGACTGTCTACTCAGGTACTACCAGATAAAACAAAATTTCCCATGTCCACTCGAACTAGTTAACCTCACTCAAAATAAAATTTCTCCACTGTCTAGTAAAGCCAGATAAATAAAAATCCGTAAGTACATGTACAGAGGAGGTCATATGCAAAGAGAGAGTAGGAGAGGTGGTACAGAGGCACTCAGATTTGAACCGCAAAAGTCATGATATGTACGCATCAAAATATATATCATAAGAGTGATTACCACCTGTACTAAAAAAAACAAACAAAATTTATTAATTATTATTATCATGTATACTTGAACTAATAACCAAAAACAAACAAAATTTAGCAAATCTAGCATGGGACCACATAAATAAAATCAACAAGAAATATATGTTGAACAGAAATTCTAAATTTCCTCAATGAACATCTCTTGTACTTCTATAGAGCAGAGCACAGCTTTCTTGTACACTTGAACTACCAAATCTCAAATAAATTTTTTTCCACTGTCTAGTCAGGTGCCAGATAAATAAAATAAAAAAGAAGTTCATGTACATGTACTTCTGAATCAAAATGAACATTGACATGCACTGAGAAAAAAATCCACCTGTACACCTAATGTTCAATCAATTACAGGTGATTACGAAATGTTCTTGCTCATTTTTATTCTGTAAGTTTTTTTTCCTAATGAACCGGTCAAAATCATTAGATCCTTAAAACCTCTTAAAGGGCAACATCGAACCACAAGCAATTGAGTGCAAAAAAGAAGGGTGACCCAGATTTAAGACTTTAGATCTTCAAAAACAAGAACAGGTGCATTACAGTTGTGGTTTCATCTCATAAGAACTCCACGATGAACTTGTTCTTCCCATGAAAGAATAATTATTGTCCAAAAATATTAGAACAATTCAGAGAACTTGAACACATGTGATGCATCTGTACTAGAACAGGATATCCGAGGCGCTTGTGCCTCAACGGATTTTAACAAATGGATTTGTAATCTGATTAATGACATTAATAGACCACATTGTACTTCACATGTACACCAGATCAACCAGCAATTAGAAACAAAAATCGACACATACAAGAACATCCAGGAACAATTTCAGATTACTCATCCAAGTGAAAAAAAAATCAAGCATATACTAATCTGAATATGGTACTGCACATGTTCGTCTTAGCGAATCAACAAGTGATCAAAGTGCCGTACTATGTGAGAGAAGATGAAGGGAAAAGAAATAAGCATATATGCTAGCCATCACTCCTAATGCTCACCTCATAGCACTTCCAAATCGGATAAAAGAATCCACAGCAAGCTCAGCATATGTACATGTCTGCAAGCAGCGAGCTAGCCTCGTGCGTGGCTGCCATGGATTCCGCCCTGTAAGCACCAAGCGAGGAGCAGGCAGCGGCCTTGGTGGAGTCGATGGAGGATACATGTGCTCAGCTTGACGAGGAGCTGCCGCGGCACATGCACCTCGAATCAGGAAGTCAACCGATCAACTCGCAGGGAAGCGAGCCGCTCCCTGGATCCGCGCGGGGGAGGTGCAAGACTTTGGCCAGCCACTTCGGTCGGCGTGCATGGCGGCCAGGAAGCACATCGCGTCTCCGCACGACCGCCGGATCTGGACAAGGGAGCCGATTCGCCCCGACTACGGCGAGGTTCGCGCCGCCGCACTGATTGGCACATATATCTGAAAATTAGTGCGCATAATTAGATCACTCACAGCACAACTTCAGATCATGCTACAGAACTTAGTTAAATTAACCTACAGCGGCGTTGCCGGATCTAGATGAGACATCGGGGATAAAACTTCGAGTGCGGAAGGGACTGAGGAGGGAGCAGAAGGAGAAGAACAGGGCCGTTAGCAATGATTTTACCGGCGCAATGTCGTCGTTGAAGAATTTGGCGTAGTGGATCAGAATCGCCTCCGTCGCCGGCGGTCGGCAGCGAGAAAGCTCTAGAGTATGTTTGGAGTCAAAATGTGAGGGTGAAATAATCTAGGGGCGCAACTGTAAAGTGTCCTGTGGACTAGGACTTACCTGATCTGGAGTATTTCTTTCGGGGGGTCTTGTACATATTGTATAGAAACAGGTGCGCCCGCACTCATCTCGTACGTCCACGATCCATCCAACGGCTGATACACCTCGGTAACACGGTAGCACCGGAGAGCCCCGTAACACCAGATATGTTCTCGCAGGGTACCATCAGGCTGCGTAGCGTTTGTTGGAGCTTCTTGGAAGGATTCTTCTCGCCTTCTCTCATCGTCAGCAGTGGCATATATTAGCGGCGCTGATCTGATGTGTACTGTGTACTGGCCGTTGCTGACGCTGCTTCTGCACCGGAAGCCATGGCCATGGTGCATCCTCTGCATCTCTACCCCTGCAGGTCCCAGAGATGACTGTGTTGCTGTGAACTGTGCCCGCTCCAAAGCCCCGAGCAGCCAAGTGGCGCCAAGTCCACGGCGTCATCTTGCGGCGGTAAGTCCACAGCGTCATCTTGCGGCCGGCTACCGCCCCCGCCGGGCGGGATAAAACTTCGAGTGCGGAAGGGACTGAGGAGGGAGCAGAAGGAGAAGAACAGGGCCGTTAGCAATGATTTTACCGGCGCAATGTCGTCGTTGAAGAATTTGGCGTAGTGGATCAGAATCGCCTCCGTCGCCGGCGGTCGGCAGCGAGAAAGCTCTAGAGTATGTTTGGAGTCAAAATGTGAGGGTGAAATAATCTAGGGGCGCAACTGTAAAGTGTCCTGTGGACTAGGACTTACCTGATCTGGAGTATTTCTTTCGGGGGGTCTTGTACATATTGTATAGAAACAGGTGCGCCCGCACTCATCTCGTACGTCCACGATCCATCCAACGGCTGATACACCTCGGTAACACGGTAGCACCGGAGAGCCCCGTAACACCAGATATGTTCTCGCAGGGTACCATCAGGCTGCGTAGCGTTTGTTGGAGCTTCTTGGAAGGATTCTTCTCGCCTTCTCTCATCGTCAGCAGTGGCATATATTAGCGGCGCTGATCTGATGTGTACTGTGTACTGGCCGTTGCTGACGCTGCTTCTGCACCGGAAGCCATGGCCATGGTGCATCCTCTGCATCTCTACCCCTGCAGGTCCCAGAGATGACTGTGTTGCTGTGAACTGTGCCCGCTCCAAAGCCCCGAGCAGCCAAGTGGCGCCAAGTCCACGGCGTCATCTTGCGGCGGTAAGTCCACAGCGTCATCTTGCGGCCGGCTACCGCCGCCGCTGGCCGATCAATCCCTTGCACGTGCTTCTCTCCGAGTTCGACCTCATCTGCATCCAATGCATGCATCGGGCTGCATTGGATATGCAACTCAACACCGTGATGGGTTGAAATAGTTCCAAGACTTTGTGTAGGGAAAGATCTACTGCGGCAGTGAAAAGTGTCGCGACTAAACTTGATCCCTAGGAGGCTAGGACTAATGAATTTGAGACAAGTTTTTCATCATTTTTATAATCTGTATCGCGGCATCTTTCCACTGTGGTTACAGTTCCCAAGTCCTGTGGCAAGGACACGTTGGATGGTGAGCGAGGTTCAAAGGTTGGGTTAATCTTTTTTCCTAGAACAAATAATGTAGAAGAAACAAATTAGGCATGGTTAAACAAAATCCCATATTACCCCGAGAAATAGATGGCTGCGTCTCCTTAGTGATTGGTGGCATAGTAAGTATTGTAGTAATATTTTTTTTCTCAATTTGAAGAGAGAGGAGTGTGGAGTTTGGTTACTAGCCACATTTTGTTGTATTTAATCTTAGGGGAGTTACTAAATTGCTAAATTTTTTGTTGCAAACAAACTTTAGACAAGATACGTGTCATATAATTAAAAAGGGTAACAAGACTTTTTTAGGTATAACAAAGTGTGAATTTTTCTGCTACACTTACCTATTTTTCTGTGTGAAAAATTTTGTATAGCAATCAAATATTCTCACTATTTTGGTGTTTTTAATGTAAATAATTAATTTACCAATGTTTATTGGTTTCTTTAATAGTTTCTTTTAAGGAGAGGGGGGGGGGGGGGGAGGGGGCCCTCAAGATACATTGACACTCCTCATCTGATGCCCATGGAATCTTAACACTTTAAAGACATCTTGTCGGGCATCATATTTGTCTTTTGTCAAAAAAAAATATATCTAAACATATAACACACAGTACCACATAGTACCGCAAGGTCTCGCTATTTGTATGTATCAGATATGGAGACAACTTCGCACTCAAGAGTGGAGTGTGGGTATGAGAACATGTATAGTTTTCCCTTTGACAGAACATGTACCAATCGAATCGAAGAAAAAACGTTTACTACGAAAGAGGTCTTGGTCTAGTGTTTAAGGCACCCGAGTAGCACTTTTGAGGTCCTGGGTTCGACTTCCGGTGAGAGCGAATTTTTTAGGATTTAACGGCTTTGTGCTTTCAGCGATAGACGACGCAGCCGTTGACAGCGAGACACCAGTAGTGATTTCGTCAATCTCGAGGATTTGCCGGCTCAGTCTTCGAAGATGCTCATAGGAGTAGGGTTTGCGTATGTGCGTTCATAGAGGTGAGTGTGCGTGCGTGTGATGTCTGAGTTGTAGTGTGTAATAAAGAAAAACGTTTTGAACGGAAAGTAGTCCCGGGGCACGAAGGCCAAGCAGCGCGTGGACCGTGCTATCTCCGCGACGGAAGTCCGGCCCGTCTCAAGTCCGCCATCAAACCCACACCCAAGTCCAATCATTACCAGGTCGCCACCACCTCTCCCCTCCAAATCCGAAGAGCGGCGATCCAGACGAGACCCGGCCACTCCCAACTTCCTTCCCAAGCCTCGCGCTGCCGCGGAACACCCACACACCCCAAGCGGCGACGCCGGCGCGATGGATTCGAGGCTGCCCCAGTCCGATGACCCGGCCGACGGCTCACCAAGCCCCGCAACGACAAGCGCGGGTACCGCCGCGTCGTGCTCCCCAACGCCCTCGAGTGCCTGCTCGTCAGCGACCCCGACACCGACAAGGTGCGCCGCTTCGATCAGTCCTGTGGGGGCGGTCAGGGTTCTGTGACTGCCGCCCGGGTTTTGATTCGAGAACTGATGCGAGTTGATTTGGTGGTCTGCAGGCGGCCGCGTCGATGAATGTCTCCGTGGGCTACTTCTGCGATCCCGATGGGCTGGAGGGGCTAGCGCACTTCCTCGGTTAGTACTCTGCTTTCTGCTTGATGCATCTGAGTTCTGAACTAGCTTAGCAGCCTTTGGCGGAGCTGTTGTCGATGCTGGGAGTTATTCTGCTTGCTCCGTGATGTTATTTGACACGGCTTTTCCGAGATTGCCTGATTGGTACTGAACTTACCTAATGAGCGCTGCAAAATCGATGCAACTGGGAACTGTTAATATCTCTGTTCCTGCAGCGCTCTCTAGATGTACTTCAGCCGCGCACTTCCTCGGTTAGTGCTCTGCTTCGAGCTTGCTGCATCTGAATTCTGAACTAGCCTAGCGGCCTTTAGCAGTGCTGTGGCGGATGCTCGGAGTTGTTTTGCTTGGTCCGTGATGTTACTTGACACAGCTTTTTCGTGATTGGTAATGAACTTACCTAATGAGCGCTGCAAATTCGGTGCAACTGGGAACCGTTAATATCTCTGTTCCTGCAGTGCTCTCTAGAACTACTTCAGCTAGCCTTCAGATCTTTTCGCATGGGCCTTATGGCTGTACTTTTCTGGCTTGTTATAAACGCTAGTTTGAGTTCTGCAGCTTATCACTGTACATTTTTCTTGCTCAAGTATAATCCCCATTTGGTTGACTGGTACTTACATCTCATCCACGGTAATAATTAAGGTTAGAATATGGACAGTCATACATATGAAGTAATTTAAGTCCATATCAGCATCTTACCTTTGATGTTGTCGCTTGGCCTTAGTCTTTCTGAAACTTGCCTTTTTTTGAGGAGGTGTCAAGATTATGATTAGAATGTGGATTTGATTGTTATGTTTGTGCGACGTATTGTTGACTTCTAATTAATGTTTACCCATTGAATCCACAAATATATCAAGGCTCGGAGCTGAAAAGGGTACTTCAGCAAACATAAGATCAAAACAACATACTAATCTAAGGCTGTATACTAATCTGTAATCGTATTTCATGATTGAAGATTGTGCATGATAGCAGTTTGGTATTTCGTTCCATATTCAAATGGATGGCATTTGGAATTTGAATATTGTGAGCCAGTTCTGTATAGCTTTTCAAATTTTATTCGTCATTTCTTTTGCAGAGCATATGCTTTTCTATGCTAGCGAGAAGTACCCGGTAGAAGACAGCTACTCAAAGTACATTGCAGAGGTATGTCTTTTTTTGGGCCAGGATTGATTGTTTCTTTCTGCTTACAAAGAAACCCCTGTATCATGTCTTAATATGATTTTGGTAGTAATTGTTTCTTGGGTTGTTCTCGCGTTCTCTTGTCAATATAGTGGTAGTTCTCTAGAACATGAAACATTAGATGGACTCCACCATAGTGCAGTCGTGACGATATACGTAAGATTAGTTTGGATCATGAGTTTTACTAAGGGCAAGTCAAGACCATCTTGTCAAAATATTATATTGGCAGGACAGTGGAAATAGGTATTTAAAGCACTAGTGAGTTTATGAAAACCATTTCCTTCTGTTTTCCCCCTGACAAAATTTAAAAGCAGAAAGGGTGTATATATCTGAAGGCCATTTTTTTAGCCAAGACATTGTCAACATTTTCACATTTACTGGAGTTCACTGAAAAATACTTCACAAAACTATGAACGAAACATAACATAACTGTTTACATTTTGTTGATATGGGCAGGCTTAGAGTTGGTTAGACAACATAGTTTCATCCACTAGTTTAATTTTAAACTTAGTAGTTCTTTATAAGAAAAGTGCATCTACTGTAATAGGAAAGAGCTTTGGTATGTTAGTGACTGAGTTTCTATTACATGGTCCGGCTTCTATCATCTATCGTTCTTCCCTCCCCTGATCCAAGGGTACTAGGATATCTGGTCAACGTCAACACATCTCGTGCACTAGTTGTAAAGCTGAGTAGACTGTCTCCTGTAGCTGTGGCTGAAACTATAGTTCATTGCTACTGGAATTTCGTCATGCCATGGCAGCCCTCGAACTATGAATAACACTAGGTTCGCATTCTGCCTGGAACCGTCACCCCGCCCCCACCCCATCCACACATGAAAATTTAAGCCTGCTTTATTTAAATGGTACAGCATACTGTGCATTGGGGACAAGAAATTACTCTCACAAAATTGACATGAGACAATTAAGTGCTACGACAGGATTGTGATTTGTTTACTCACTCACAAACTAAGTTTATGATGCCACTATTATGTTATGGATAGTTGGATGATGCTGATTTTTTGTAGCATGGTGGTTCAACCAATGCTTTCACATCTTCTGAACAAACAAACTTCTATTTTGATGTGAACAATGATAGCCTGCACGATGCTTTGGATAGGTACATTCTGTTGCCCTTTTTTTCTAAAAAAAATCATTGTCATGGCTTTCTTAAATATTACTTATTGTTCTTTTGCCATCTAATTTTAGGTTTGCACAATTTTTTATCAAGCCATTGATGTCTCCAGATGCTACACTTAGGGAAATAAAAGCTGTTGACTCTGGTAAATAGTACTTTTTCTCTTGTTTGAAACTAATCTGATAATATGCGTCAATGTTTTAATCACTACTTTACTGCTTTCTCTATTTCTAGAAAATCAGAAAAATCTATTGTCAGATCCTTGGCGAATGAGTCAGGTACTTTAAATTTCCAAGCTTACCTTAAATAAGCAAATGATGTCCTTTCCTTTTTCGTGGTTTGCATCTCTTGTTGGTTTTGCCTCTCTTGTTTGGCTTCTGCAGGTTTCATCTCTAGCCTGCCCCAACTTACTTGGGATAAAAAGGCTTTGTTGTTGTTGTTGGCCTGAAATAAGCAAATGACTTAGTCATGGAAATATGAATTTTTTGCAATTATATAGTTGTAATCAAAGGGCAGTTTTTTTATGTTATTGCATTCGTCATTTTTTTTCTTATTATCGAGATCCTCTGAGTTTCTTCTCTAGGCTACCCTAGCTTGCTTGGGACTGATAGGCTTTGTTGTTGTTGTTTTTGTTTTTCAGCTTCAGAAGCATCTTTGCTCGGAGAATCACCCATATCATAAGTTCAGCACTGGTTAGTATTTGGCATCCTCTCTCCTTCCTTGTTTTATTACCCTGCTTGCTTGCTTGCAACGCTTGTTAACATTTCTCTTCGTACGTACATGGCATAGTTATCTCTAAAACTTTTTCCTTTTAATTGAAATTCGGGTTCAGTGATGAATTCTTGTAATAATTGGCACAGGAGAAGGTCCATTAGATGTTTCTTTTCCCTTTAAACACCAAAATTAATAGCGTTCATGCCATAATTTTTTTTACACATTTAAACATGAATGGCTAACTTTGAATGGATAATAGTTAATGTACCAACTAATTTTAATATCATTCCTCGTTTTTCAGTCAATATCATGGTCTTTACGCTTTACCTCCTACTATAAGACATTTCATCTTTGTGTCAATACTTCTTTCAGTCAACTAATTTTATTGTAGAGCTGGCATGATGTGTTTTGTCACTTGCTGAAAATATTAGACAGTTTGAACTGATTTTCAGATATTTGATTGATTTAGGAAATTGGGATACACTGGAAGTTAAAGCAAAGGAGAAAGGACTCGATACAAGGCTTGAGCTTCTTAAATTTTATGATTCACACTACTCAGCCAACTTGATGCAACTTGTTGTGTACGGAAAAGGTTTTCATAGAACTATTTACACTTTTTTTTTGTTTGCATATTCTTACGATTTATCTGCATCCAACATCCTTTGCCCCATTATCATGTTTGTTGTATTTGCAGAAAGTCTTGACAGCTTGCAAAATCTGGTCGAAAATAAGTTCTCTGATATTAGAAATGTTGAGAGAATGCCATTTTCATTTCCTGGTCATCCATGTACCATTGAACATCTCCAGGTTTACTATTTACTGATAATGAATCAGGCACACCGTTCGATTGGGTGTCTTTTTGTTTTTTATATGACACATACTTAGTGCAATTGTTTATATTATAGTTGACAACTTGCAGATCCTTGTGAAAGCAGTTCCCATAAAACAAGGTCACACCTTGAGGATCCTTTGGCCAATCACTCCTAATGTTCGCCATTACAAGGAAGGTCCCTGCAAGTACGTCAGCCATTTGATTGGTCATGAAGGAGAAGGATCTCTTTTTTACATACTTAAAAAGCTTGGTAAGTTAGGTGTCGGAATTATTTTTGCAATCTAGTAACTTTTAACACTCATTCACCCCACCCACCCTGTTAAGGACTTCTGTGGAGACAGCAAATTTTAGTTTTGCTTACTCCTTTCCATTCATGGGTTTCCTAATTTCGTCATTCTATTTCCTATTGTAAATGACATTCCCAGTTAAATTTATCTCAATGTGCTTCTTCTGAAGTATCTGAACCTGAAGTTATTCTTGTTGATATTTCCTATCAAACTTGCATATAATATATGACATATGAGGATGATTTGTGCCACTGCCAAGTTTCTGGGAAATTACATGGGATTGAAGGGAACAATTATGGTGTTTTAGGTCTTCTGTATAGATACCAGAAGACCCTGTCCTGTTGAACATAACGAATAAACGGAAAATATCTTTTTACGTGTATAGAATAGAAACCAGAGCATTTTTGTCTCTTTTATCCAATTGTTTAACTATGCAATGTTATAGTTTACTCTACATCTGGGTCTGTTCTTTATGCCATCTTTATTTTGCCTTTATTATGGTTTGGTTTACTTGACTTCTTTCTTGTGTAAAACCTGTTTTCTCATATGTAAAACATGTGGGGTCCTCGCATGTTTAATCTTTCCTAGTAATTTCTGATTGCTTTTTACTTTATTTTACTACAACATTCAGGATGGGCTATGAGTTTGGAAGCTGGCGAAGGGGATTGGAGTTGTGAATTTTCCTTTTTCTCTGTTGTTATAAAACTCACAGATGTAGGCCATGGTACGTTCTAATTTTTTAGTAGCATTTGAACCTTTTGAGTTTGGAAATGTAAGTGGAACTCAGATATTCTATTATTGATGACAGAACACATGGAGGATGTTGTTGGACTGTTGTTCAGATATATAACACTGCTCCAGACATCTGGAGTTCCAAAGTGGATTTTCGATGAGGTAAATCTGTTGATGAATTTATTCTCCATTTTTCAAGAAACAGGAACTAATGTTACACCTCATTAAGATCAATTATTATTTTTTGTAACATGAGCCGAAGCTTTGATAATTTATTTATACCAGAGTTACTTTGTTTGCACCAAAATGTGACTTCTTTTGAAATTTAGACAATCAGGTTTATTTATAGGTGACTTCTCTTAAAGCCTACCACACTAACCTGAGAAAAAACATGCATATATATGTTATGTTTGATGAGATATTATATAACTATAAACCTATGATATGCGTTTTCAATACTTTTCTCATTGTTATCGTTGTTCACTGATATTCTGCTGTAGTTGACCCAGCAAGAGAGATTTTTTCTGATTTGGAAACATACTTTGGCTGTCATGCCTCTTCCTTTTTTCACCTAATTGTCAGGGAGCCTTGAAAAGCTTTTTTTTTTCTCAACCACCAGCAAACTCTATTTCATTAAAGTAAAAACCATGGAAACACCTTTGACTAATATAAAATGGAGCAAACTAGTAAAAGTGAATGATCAAGTCGTACAAATACATTGTTACGGTGTTACCGATTGTTAATATTTAGATGGATTATGCTACTTTTTCCAGTATTAATGGATTGTTTTATTTTTCCTTGTGGGGACTATAAAGCTTCAAGCCATCTGTGAGACAGGATTCCACTTTCGAGATAAGAGCCCTCCTATGAATTATGTTGTTAATATTTCGTCAAATATGCAGGTATTCCACAATACGCTTTTATCTTCACAATACCCTTTTACACTTTTGCACATTCATATTGGAATGTGCAAATTATCAGCACTTGATGAAATCAGTTGCAATTCTAAATACTATTGCAGTTATATCTTAACTCTTTCAGGCCTTTTGTTTTGTGTTCTTATAGTGAAGAACTTATTCTATTGTTTGTTGCTTAACTGATGATAGAGAACCTGTACAACATTTTACATTTTTAATATATTTCATTGGAGGAACTGAATATGATGTGGAAGCAGTTAGTGCAAGATTTATCCTCCTATGAACTATGTAAAATTTTGGATAATGGCATGCTTAGAATACTGGAACATGGTAGTATCACATCACTAGTTGTGCCATGCTGTGTTTTTTTAAAATGTTATATGATCATTGATTGTACATTCCTTGTGCTTTTAAGACTTTGTTCATTACTTATTATTTTATTAATATAAATATACTCAGCAGGGTCCACCTTGATGTTCTCCCAGAAAGCCTACTAATTGTGGTTTTCCTTCTTTCCCCTCCTGCAGATTTTTCCACCAGAAGATTGGTTGGTTGCATCGTCGGTGCCATCCAAGTTTTCACCAGATGCTATTCAGAAGATTTTAAATGAATTGACTCCGGAGAATGTAAGGTAAGAGGCATCATATTAGTTTCTGTTATGTGGGTATCTAGGTGTTACTCTAGAAAAGAAATTGAGACATGTCTTTTTTGCCTTCTCTTTTGCTCCCTTTATATAAGTCTCTTTCTCTCTGTATTACCTCCTTTTTTTTTAGGGAACTATTGGCTTATGAAGCTTACTGAATATATTATCATCTTCCATGCTCCTTTTCAGAATATTCTGGGAGTCAAAGAAATTTGAAGGACAAACAAACTTAACAGAGCCATGGTATGGTACGTCATATTCTGTTGAAGCTGTCCATCCTTCCAGTATACAGGTGCACCTTGGGGCATTATTGTATTCCGTTACTGGAGCTAGAAACACACATGTATATATATTTCTCACATCATAGACTTATTTACAGAAATGGGTAGAGAAAGCCCCAAAAGACGGTCTACACCTGCCAAAACCTAACATCTTCATTCCAAGTGATCTTTCATTAAAAAATGCAGAGGAAAAGGTATCACACACAAAAACTTGCTTACTTATATAATCATGGTAGTATACACTCGTGGTTTACCTTGTCGGTACATGCAGGCAAGTTTTCCTTCAATGCTGAGGAAGACAATGTTTTCCAGATTGTGGTACAAATCAGATACGATGTTTTTAACGCCCAAGGCGTATATCAAGATGGACTTCCACTGTCCATTGTCCCATAGCTCACCCGAATCAGCAGTTCTTACTGATTTATTCACAAGGTTGCTGATGGATTATTTGAATGATTTTGGTATGAGGCTTTACTCGAGACTTGTGGTTTTATTATTCTTGTGACCAATGTTTATCCAATTGTTAGTGCATTCTTAAACATGTTCTTCATTTGATGCGACATGGATGTTATTTATATAGACACATCATATATGGCTGTACAATTGCTCTATTATATAAATGGTTAATGTTGGGAAAAGTTTTTCTTATATTGGAAATCCCTTTTCATCCGTTTGGAATTATATAAGACCAACCAAAGTAGTAAGCCCCTGACGTGACGTTTGAACTAACCAACATCATCTGTAAAAAAATGGAGTAACTAGTAATGAAATAACACAATATGGAATGCCCAGTCCGGGGGTCCGCCAATGATGATGTGAATTGCTATTTTTGAAATATGGTTTATGACTTGTTCTCTCCAGTCACAATGTGATGTTTCATGTCTTGGGTTGCAGGCTGTCAGCCCTTCAAAACTTTAACCATCAGTCACTTTCTTATGATGAGATTGGACACTTAAATATTATATAAGTAGATTGTCCTCAACTAGTTTCATAATCATATAATTTATCTATAGTTAACACATATATTATAAGTTAATTAGTAGCCAAAGTCATGATTTTGGGACTGCATCGATGTCCCAAGCAGCTTTGTGAATGAAGTGGTATTTTTAAAGCTTATAAATTCTCTGTGACATATGCTTTGTTATGAGTAACAAATTGTATCATGGAAGGTTTTAACTGTTTTTTGAAGTTAATGCAGTCAAGACCAGCTCATGTTTTGTAGTAACCAACAAATTTTATTTTTGCTTTCAGCTTATGATGCTCAAGTCGCTGGTCTTTACTATGTTGTCAAGCCAAATGACACTGGTTTTCAGGTTGGTTTTACATTGAGCTTTTGAGAAATCAATTAATACCCCCTTTGTTACTAATCCATATTAAAACGCATTGCATAATTCTGATTGCTGCGGCTAAATCTTGTGTATTTTTCCAAGATTGGCTGTCAAGTAGTATAAAGTAGCTCATGGTCCTGTAGTCTGGTTAGTTGTAAAATAGAGTCGTCGTAGGGAGTCCATAAATGAATCGTGAGAATTATTTTTCCTTCAATTTTGCAATATCCTGACAAGTATGTTGCTCATTTTGGCCCCATTTAGCACAGCTCGAACTCCAGAAATTCTTTGGAGCTGGTCATCCCTAGCTCCTGGAGCTGCGGGTGGACTGAGCCTGATTAGTTGAGACACATTGTTTTTGTTTTGTACTTAATGTAAAAGGTTTAGGATAGTTAAGTTTATCATATAAATGCTAAATCCCACATGGATCTCGGAGTTGGAGCTCTGCCAAACAAGGCCTTTCTACTGCTATTTAGTAATGCTGGAGATCGCACAAATGTATTTTTATGATTTTTTTGAAACATTGCTGCATGAGAAATTATTGCATTTTCAGTAACGAGGACTTTGGAGCCCTTGGCCACCAAATTTTCCCATTAGGCTCCACCTTTCCATTTGCATGCAAAATCCCTTGTCAGTTAAATTGAATAGCATGACATTCAAGATATAGGATTGTTGTCTTCATACTGTTAGCATTGGGAGCTGCAATTAAGTGTTTTTTTTTCTCGAACACGCAGGAGAGCTGCGTATCATTTCATTAATAGAAGAAGAATGAGTTTACATCACACCCCAAAATACATTAACACTGCGTTTGGATGTTGGTATTGAGGGCTAGAATTCGGAATTGGCATTCGTTGGCCTCCAATGCCACCGTTTGGATGTCTATGGAATTCGCTCATGGAAATCTCACCCAATGCCGAGGCGTTTTCTTCGTGCCCGCTGTCTGCTTCCCTCAAATTCCGACCCCCTGCGCTCTGTATTGGGGAGCAATCACCCCGCGCTCCTCCCCCGTGCTCGTTCCCCACCAGAAAAGTGCATCTCTCCCCGCTCCTCCTGTCTCCCACGCAGGCTAGCTAGCAGAGAAGAGATGGGGAGGGTAAGAAGCCATGGCCGTCCCCGTCCACGCTCGTCGTCCCCGTCCGCGGTCTTCGCGCTGCTCGGCGCCGTCCCCGTCCACGGTCGCCGCCGCTGCGGTCTTCGGCGAGCTCGTCCGTTCGGGTCTCGCCGTGCTCCGTACAGCTCGTGTTGTCTTCGCTTCTTCGGCGTTTGGGTCTGCGTCTCCTGGCTGAGAAGTCCTAATTAGTTGGCTAATCCGTCCGTAGATTCTGATAGTAAATCTCCGTCTCGTGCCGAGGCTTATAGGTAGATTATTGAAGGAAATTGCTGAGGGTCACGTAGATTCTCGAAGGAATTTGTGCTTCATCCCGTGATTGTGTTGGATCGGCTACTGTTTGGATTTCTAATCTATTTGTCAGTTTTTTTTGGGGCGAATTTGATGCATATCATGTGAAAAATGTTTTCATACACGTAAAGATCGTATAATACTTAAACCTTTCAATATTTCACAATTCAACCGTTTGTACATCCAAACAGGAATTGGAATTGGCTGCTACTTACTAATTCCAACTACCAATTACATGAACATCCAAACAACAGAATCGGCATTGCAAGCCATTTCCAATACAACTCAGCTTTGGTATTCAGGTCCAATTCAATTCCTTCCTTTGAATATCGACATCTAAACGGAGCCTAAGGGAATTTCGGATAAACTTAACATGAATTGTCTGAGTTCATCACCTATGTTTATACAAAAGCTTTCATCCTGAAATTTGTCGCCGACCAGTTTAGTATATATTTTGATTTTGTGTTTGAATTCGTCCCTGATCTTAGCACATTGGACTTGTGATCCTAAAATGAAGTCGAAATATGTAAATTTCACAACAAAAAGGCATGTGGAATGAGGAAAAGAAAGACCAGGAGTCCGGATCATCGGTAACGTCCGCGCTGAGGAGATGGTGACGAGAAGAGAAACAGAGAGGAAGCATGTGGACGGCTCTGCGGTCACATTCCCAGCTCTGAACAGCCGCCAGCCACATCAGCGACCTTTTTCTTCCACCACGGACGGGTAAATTACGGGAACCTCCCTCGAGCTCCTCGAAATGCTCGCCATGTCCTCCTGCCTCTCCCACTGCCGCCCACACCACCAGATCCCACATGGATCTCGGAGTTGGAGCTCTGCCAAACAAGGCCTTTCTACTGCTATTTAGTAATGCTGGAGATCGCACAAATGTATTTTTATGATTTTTTTGAAACATTGCTGCATGAGAAATTATTGCATTTTCAGTAACGAGGACTTTGGAGCCCTTGGCCACCAAATTTTCCCATTAGGCTCCACCTTTCCATTTGCATGCAAAATCCCTTGTCAGTTAAATTGAATAGCATGACATTCAAGATATAGGATTGTTGTCTTCATACTGTTAGCATTGGGAGCTGCAATTAAGTGTTTTTTTTTCTCGAACACGCAGGAGAGCTGCGTATCATTTCATTAATAGAAGAAGAATGAGTTTACATCACACCCCAAAATACATTAACACTGCGTTTGGATGTTGGTATTGAGGGCTAGAATTCGGAATTGGCATTCGTTGGCCTCCAATGCCACCGTTTGGATGTCTATGAAATTCGCTCATGGAAATCTCACCCAATGCCGAGGCGTTTTCTTCGTGCCCGCTGTCTGCTTCCCTCAAATTCCGACCCCCTGCGCTCTGTATTGGGGAGCAATCACCCCGCGCTCCTCCCCCGTGCTCGTTCCCCACCAGAAAAGTGCATCTCTCCCCGCTCCTCCTGTCTCCCACGCAGGCTAGCTAGCAGAGAAGAGATGGGGAGGGTAAGAAGCCATGGCCGTCCCCGTCCACGCTCGTCGTCCCCGTCCGCGGTCTTCGCGCTGCTCGGCGCCGTCCCCGTCCACGGTCGCCGCCGCTGCGGTCTTCGGCGAGCTCGTCCGTTCGGGTCTCGCCGTGCTCCGTACAGCTCGTGTTGTCTTCGCTTCTTCGGCGTTTGGGTCTGCGTCTCCTGGCTGAGAAGTCCTAATTAGTTGGCTAATCCGTCCGTAGATTCTGATAGTAAATCTCCATCTCGTGCCGAGGCTTATAGGTAGATTATTGAAGGAAATTGCTGAGGGTCACGTAGATTCTCGAAGAAATTTGTGCTTCATCCCGTGATTGTGTTGGATCGGCTACTGTTTGGATTTCTAATCTATTTGTCAGTTTTTTTTGGGGCGAATTTGATGCATATCATGTGAAAAATGTTTTCATACACGTAAAGATCGTATAATACTTAAACCTTTCAATATCTGTTGTGTGCGACGAGCCACAGGAAAAAATGGCATTTCCCCGGAGCCCATGTTTTCCAAATTCGTTCCCATGGGCCAAGCTGCACTGACCCTTGGAATTGAGCTTTGTATGCAGACTTCGCCGAGTACTGGCCAGAGCTTGATAGACGCCAAAAATGCATATCCACAACTCCCGGCTGTAGGGTAATGTCCATAATGATATCACATAACTTGACAACCTCTAGTATAACATGAAAAGAAGCTACTCCACGAATGTCTTGTGTCCACCTCATATCAGTTAAGTGTAATGCATGATGGGCATCAGAACCATCCTATAACGAAGGGCATTTGTATTTAGTTGATTTGTAAGGTGCAAGGGACATAACACTACAAAGGCGAAGCATATGAGAATGAGACTAAATAGACTAGTGCTAAGGAACTTATGCTATTGATAGATCCACGTCTGCCAGAAGGTTACAATTATGTTACATATAGTTGATTCCAACACTTGTGCTTCTGTGGGGCCAGAAGTAAGTTTTTGACTCCCAGGCTCGATGGTGAGGAACACCCAGGTGGAGGCCTCCTTGTGTAGTTGTATTTTATGAGCAATCAAGTGTAGCTTCAACTCAAACTCATACAATTGATTTCCTAGACAGTAAACAGTAGACACCCAGTCAACCATCGTTTAGCGTTTAATCTGTTTAAACGTCCGTTTAATAGTGGTCACCCGTCTAGTGTTTAGACACTGCTTAAATGAAGTTTAATTCCATTTAGGAAAACAAGGGTAACTCATAAGGCATTAGCTGCAGAGTGTTTTGCTTCTGGTATGTTCCAGCATTAGGAAAACAAGGGTAACTCATATGGCATTAGCTGCAGAGTGTTTTGCTTCTTGTATGCTCCAGCATTTGGAGCAATTTTGTGCTGAAGACTAAATTTCTCAAATGTCCTAAGCTGGGCTGCAGTAAGGTCAACAAACTCCTCTTGATGACCTTATGAATGCATTCACTTGTTGGTTCTCATCAATTAAGTTTGATGTTATCTGTCTGTATCATAGTAATTAGAAGAATGAACAAAAAGCTACTGTTGCTTTATGGCATACCACACTGGGCATGGAAAATCACTTAATCTTTCAGAAATCACTTTGACTACCTTTTGCTTTATAGTTATACCAATTCGAGTACTAGGACTGCTTTAATAAAAATGTAAGATGCCAAATCCGCAGTATTGGGTCTTAGAGATTAGTTTGTGTGCTTTTTCATTGTTACAAGATGAATAAGTTTCCATTAGTTACTACTTACAACTCACAAGAACAGTCTTTGGGTTTTCATCGTTTGTGTGCTTTTTACATTGTTCAAATGACATCTTTGAGGCTTGCAATGCGAGGATGTTATCAATTAAACATCAGAATATTAGGATGTAGGACTGTTGCTTCTCCACGTGTGCAAACCTTGATCAAGGGTGATTTTTTTTATCTTTTATCACATTGACAACAAATGTTATGGGTAGTCAGCCACTCAGCCTATGGGCCTGGCTGACTACCCATAACACAATGACATCGATTAAATGTACGTCTTACGAACATCATGCTATTCCTTAATTATCCAATCTGTTTTTTAATGTCTTGTTACTCTTGCAGGTAACTATGGTTGGCTACAATGACAAAATGAGAACTCTTTTGGAGACTGTCATTGGCAAGATTGCAGAATTTGAAGTTAAACCTGACCGTTTTTCTGTGATAAAGGTACCTGGCGTTGGTCGCCTGCAAATTGTTTGATAGTTATTTATACACCTTTTAGAGTCTGGACACCTAGGATGTATTTATAGCTGGAAATTGGTACGGATTGGAACATGATTTCAAGTATCCAGTTCTTATGCAAATTAACTCGATACAGTCTATGCCTAATCTGTAAGTTAAATAGATAATGTCCAAACACATAAGTCTATTAAATTCCAAATCAATATGGACCCAAAGCCTTCTGTAGTATCTGTATGGCATCCCTTTAAATGCTTGAGCTCAGTCCACCTTTGAAACCATATCCACGTTGCCCAGTCACCGACCAGCAACCGCCTCTTGTAGTTGGCAGTGGCAAGCTGGAGCTATCTATATACCTTATGAACTAAAGGTCTTTCTTTTGACATCAGGAAATTATGACAAAGGAGTATGAGAATATCAAATTTCGGCAGCCATATCAGCAAGCCATGTATTACTGTTCTTTGATATTGGAGGAACATGCTTGGCCATGGGACGAGGAACTTACCGCACTTTCTCATCTTGAAGCTAATGATCTAGGGAAGTTTTTGCCTCTTTTGCTGGCGAAGACTTTTATTGAGAGTTATTTTGCAGGTTTGTCATACAGCCATCTCAATTGTTTTGCTACTTTCTCAAGAATGATTATTTGATAACCTTCTATTTCCGATTCTCTTTTTATTGGTTTCTTTACCAGTAGAATGGTCCACAGTGTTGTTATTGATTGCATATTTTACTCATTTCAGGTAATATGGAGCCAAGTGAAGCAAAAAGTGTTGTCCAGCACATTGAAGATGTCTTATTTAATGCACCCGTTAGCGTTTGCAAGCCATTATCCCCATCACAGCATCTTGCAAAGAGAATTGTAAAGCTTGAAAAGGGTTTAAAATTCTACTATCCAGCAATGTGCTCAAATCACAAAGATGAAAATTCTGCTCTTCTGTACTACATTCAGGTATGCCTTTTGTTCTTGGTTGCTCTCGAATAATATTCAGCAAAGTAAATGTTAACTGTTAATTTGTTATTGATTCACTCTAGAAACTTTCTGTTGTTTCCTCCGTTGAATATACATAAAGTTGAAAATTTTGAATTTTTTTTATTGAAGACTAGAAACGTTATGACCAAGCAGAAGCATGAGAAACGAAAGTAAATTCGATATTGGTAAAGAAGCATCAAAACTATAATATCAGCATGCAAATAAACAAGAGGACCATAAAAAAAAACAACTTAGGGAATTGGTTATCAAGCACAATAAAGTAGGCTGCAATATGCTTAAGATGTTCTGGGAAATTTAATGAAATTTCAATATACGTTAAATCAACATATCCGCTGACTTATAAATGATAGGTTTTGAAAAATGTTGATTATCAAAACTTAAAATGGTGGTTCTGTACAAATGTTTAAAGCAAGGTCTGGTCACCTGTCTCTGTACTTACACACTTATGGTTGCATCGACTGAGTTGTCATGGAGGAAGAGCTTGAAGGAACAGAATGTTTCTTTTCTGGGCGATATGAGTTCGTGAATACCAATGCCAAAAGGAAACCATAGAGTCTGTTTTCCACTTGGAAGACAGGCTAGATGATTACTTTTTGGCTGAAAAATTAAAATAGTCCAAAGCATGGGCATCTTATCGGGTATCCGTGATTCTGGTGGTATAGGATTGCCTTCCTGCCTGCAGCTTTCCATGATTATCATTGGAAATTTTTAAAAATTCTGGATTGTCTATTGTGGTCTAAAGTATTGCTGCTGTAATGAGATATCAAACTTATTGTACATCACTGGATTGCCAGAAAGTAAGAAACAAATGAGGAAGACACTGAAAATAATCTGACATGACAAGGCAAACGTCGCACATTGCTGGGTTGTTAAAGTGCTAAACTATATGGAGGAAGCAGTACAGCACCATGTTAGCATGGACTGTAACTTGTAGTTTCTGCCCGTTTCTTATTATTGCACAATGTAATGCTACCGTAATATTTTCACAATTGCAGACTCATCAGGATAATGTTAAACAAAATGTTCTACTTCAGCTGCTTGCTCTTGTTGGTAAGCAGCCAGCTTTTCATCAGTTACGATCGGTTGAGCAACTCGGCTACATAGCACTGCTTAGGCAAAGGTATGTGGAATCTTTAGTTGGATTCATTTTTGTATGAGAATTTATGTTCGTTTTTTTTCTTTTTTTACAAAGGATTTGGGTTTGGGCACTATTTTAAATTTGGTTTGGACACTTCTTTACATTGTGTTTGGACATGAACTCACTTGATGTTTTCTCAGAAATGATTCATGTGTCCGTGGATTGCAGTTTATAATACAGTCAACGGTGAAGGTAAATTTACTCCACTCATTTTTTGGTTTCTATTTTGAACTTCTCTCTTTACAATTGAGTACTTTGGTTGTAATGTTTAATTAGTCTCTGAAATATAATTGTGGTTTTGCAGGATCCAGCTAATCTTGATGCCAGAGTTGAAGCTTTTCTTAAGATGTTTGAAACCACCCTTTACGAAATGCCTGATGCAGAATTCAAGGTTAGAACACTATTCCGTTCATCTTAGTTGTCGTGATAGTCTTGCACTTTTACCTGCCCAATGAGCTTTTATCTAGTCTGGTTATTCTACATATGTTGATTCTTGTTTCTTGGTGAGGACTGAGCATTTGACAGCTAAAATGTTATTGTGCATCCCATACGTTAAGTGCTTGTCCATTAGCAACGAAACTCAGTCACGGTCATCATAGTTGAAAATCCTTTGCTGGCTGGGACAGTCCTGGTTCTGGTATGGTGCTGACACAGAATACTCCCTCTGACTTATATTATAAAAATTAGGCGGGAATAACAAGTACACCCTTCCTTTTTGATCTGCATATTTCGTCCGTGCACCAAGGAACTGCCATAGAGCAGCATGATAACTGCTATGTAGCGTCCCGCCTCCCCGAGGCCGGGCCTGCACACCTGGCAGCTCTCTAGGACCTCAAGACTATCCTCACAGACCAACACATGTCTTTTCTACGCACTTTGTCCTCACT
>LAPY01001277.1:30052-44323 GCA_000970635.1 Eragrostis tef
CCCGCCTCCCCGACGGAGGCAAGAGGTTGCGCCTACGGATGGAAGCCTCCCTCGGGGAGCTCAGTAATCGAGGCCTGGTACGGGATCGATTTGTTGCATTTTCCAGCTAAGCTCTTCTCCAAGCATTTCTACTCCTTTCATATCTAGTTGGTCTATTGCTGCTGGATCCGCGGTGATACGAGATGTGAAATTAGTCGTGCGGGAAAAATGAAAGCCCAAAATTTAAAATTTTTGGGTGACTGGTTGGTTTGGATTCCCATCATTTGTTCTGGGGAGTTCTTCCTCGCTTTGGCGATGAGGTTGCTGCGGTTTATCCTGATTTTGGTTTTCCTGTTCCGAGGTTTTGCTATGGCGGGCGGCGGGTGGAAATTTCTCGCCTTAAAATTCTTGCTTTCTGGTATACGATACAATACTACCGGTAGTATGTTTCAGTGTGTGCATATTTTGAAGGGACCAGTCCAGGTTCTTTGCTATGACCTCAGATTAGTAACATTCTAGAGCAGAGAGGCAGACACTGAAAAGGTTCATCATAGAGACGAGAAACTAGATCGATTTTTTTCTTATAAAGTTCAATTGGTGAATTTGTTTCTTTAAAACACCATAGTGCATCACTTCTCTTCTGATATTTTTTCAGTTTTGCCCAGCTGGTGTATGCTCTTGTCAGAATTCTTCTTCGTATCTAACCACATGATATTTTGTTCACAATGCAGGGCAAATTGGTGTGTGAGATATACGGCAGCAGTGACCCTCGTGCTATTGCAGAATGTGTCCAGTGCAAAGCGACTCTCCCTCATTCTGCCTCCTTAGAAGCGGCAACGCAGCGTGCTGGTCCTGTGAGTGTGGTGGCCACTACCTCGCTGGAGGAATTATATGGCAACGATTTGGAGGTGGTCGAAGCCGCGACACGACAATTGTTAGCTGATGCAGTCGCCGACAGTGGCAAGGAACTGCAGCTCCAAGTGGACGTCAGGGGTGAGGCGCACGAGCTGGTGAGCCTTTCTTTAAGTTGCACCTCTTAGTTCTTATCTTCACTATTTAGAGGTCTGAGTTTGGTAGAAGCCCTTGGGGATGAATTGAGGGACTTGGGGCGGGCTTAAGTTGTTACTGGAATTTACCTGTAACTAGTGCTTAAACACAAAGTTGTCATACAATCTTGGATGTGTGCAGCTGTGGCTACTATCTGAAACTGAAACTCAGTTGGTAACTTATTAAAGGAATTTGTTGCAATTGCCATGTCATGCTGTACATTTGACGCGTTTGGATTGTCTCGGTTATTTCGGCTGATTTTTCTTTGTCCTCTGGTGCAAGCATTTCGTTTTCCACATTTCTGCTCTGTCTTCTTGGATTGTGCTGTGAGCATTTCGTTTCGGTACTCTCCAAGATTGCATCCTTCCTGTTTCTTGCTGATATGTGGTGATACAAGATTATTACATGTTGAGATTCTCTCTGTTGGAATTGATTGTTTGTTTGTCTGCTAAATTCACAAAACTGCAACTTTCAGGTTCATTCATGCTATCTTTGAGACGAATCCTTCGTTTCGCTCAGTTTCGGAAATGTTTCACACCAGTATCCTACAGAAAAGTTCA
Organism: Eragrostis tef; assembly: GCA_000970635.1. Lineage (NCBI taxonomy): Eukaryota > Viridiplantae > Streptophyta > Magnoliopsida > Poales > Poaceae > Eragrostis > Eragrostis tef. Next base: position 31,639 of record LAPY01001277.1, read on the forward strand.
GATGGTGTCGATGTATTTGATCTGTTTTCCATGTTTAGAAAATACACAACAATCAATAACTAGAGTGTGCGTTGCAACTATTATATTTCCTTTCCCCAAGTTCACTAAGACCTTTGCGCAATGATGTTCTATACATGTTTAAATGATATAATTTCTGACAGATGGTGATTTTTCCTTCCTTGAAGTCATGTGTCCTTAGTAATTTTTAGTTATGTCGTGGATCTCTTTCTATTGCAGGGTTATATCTATCCAAGCTATGTGTGAGCGTGAAATAATTAGATGAACACAAATGTTTCCTTCCTTGAAGTCATGCGTCCTTAGTAATATCTTGTTGTGTCATCTTTCTATTGCAGGGTTATATCTATCCAAGCTATGTGTGAGCGTGAAATAATTAGATGAACACAAATGTTTCCTTCCTTGAAGTCATGCGTCCTTAGTAATATCTTGTTGTGTCATCTTTCTATTGCAGGGTTATATCTATCCAAGCTATGTGTGAGCGTGAAATAATTAGATGAACACAAATGTTTCCTTCCTTGAAGTCATGCGTCCTTAGTAATATCTTGTTGTGTCATCTTTCTATTGCAGGGTTATATCTATCCAAGCTATGTGTGAGCGTGAAATAATTAGATGAACTCAAATTTGTGTATCTAACAACCTTTCTTTTCACGGCAGGATAGAGTGGTGTGTGAGATATGCGGCAGTGGAAGCAACCCTGGCTGAAAGAAGGAAAAACACATCGACAATAGGCATACAGATCACGATGCCGCGCCGTATTAGTCCCACCTCGATTAGTTTAGTGCGCTCGTCTGTCTTCATAAGAGCACCATGCCGTAGGGAACACGTGCCGAATCAGGCACATCCAACGCACGAGATCAACTTAACTGATGGTCTTGTGCCGTGGTGGCGTTGTGTACGGTATGGTATACACGTAGCAAACAAATTCATGAGGATAAAATGAATTAAGTCACCACACAGTTGTGGAAGCATATGACATATATGCTTAGCTTTTTTGTATCTTGTTTTTTTTTTCTTGCCAAAATTATAGTTACACAGAGTGAAAGATTAAGATTGGCTGCACTATAAAATAAAACAGGTGCACTCCTCTGATCAGCCTTTACAATAATTTTATTTGCCATTACAATTCTCCTCAACTTCAAACGAATTCAAATCAAAATCAATTACATGGGTATTTTTGTGGACGTGAGTGCAGTATGATGCGCGCGTCAGTGATCATGTACTTTCAAACTATACTCAGATATGAACAAAATAAAATACCGCGAAAAGATTCAAGCAACATTTGAGAACGTGGTGGTCATTTTGATAAAAGAAACATCTTGCTGCGATACAATATTGATAAACTCAAATGTTTGAGCTAATCACCACAATGAACCTAATAATTTGAGCTACTAGAGAAGTCAGTAATATCCTCGCAAAAAAATGTCAGTAATATTTTGGCCCCAATGCTCGATGGTATAAATGTAACACGTCTTGGATCTCTATGGCATTCTTCCTATTCGCTTTGAAAAATAGCAGGCTGTCTTATGCAAAGAGTAGGTGACTAACCATCAAAACTAGTGGCACTACCTTGATTCCCTTGTGGACTAATGACCGAATCCTAGATTTTAGCTGGAAAGAAAGATCCTCTGCTGCCAAAACAAAAAGATAGGGGAAAATAGGATCACCATGATGTATACCTCCTGGTGGGATAAAAATTTTTCAAGACATTCACCTTTGAACAATAACGAAAAGGATACTATAGTAATCATCTGCATAACCAAATCCCAGTTTCAACATGATCGCGAGTAAATAATTCCACTCAACAATGTTGTAAGCTTTCCTCGTGTCTAGCTTTAGTGCACAAAAAACGTTGATCGCTGGGGCATGAAGTGTTGGCACTCATATGCTGTTATTATATTGTCGGTAATGAGCATCCCACATACAAATGCCGACTGCTCGTCTGCCACCATGTCAGGTAGCACAATTTTCATTCTATTTGCCAAGACTTTGGAAGCAATCTTGTAGATTACGTTGCACAGACTGACCGGTCGAAATTGACCCAATTCCTCCGGGATCGCGATTTTCGGGATTAGAACAATAAGTGTACTATTTGAATTACTAGTACTATTTGAATGATGACCAAAAAAAGAAAAGTAACAGAAAGAATAAAGACAAGAAAATGTGAAAAGAATGGGCCGGTTCAGCCCAACAACAGCAGACCGTTGCCGCCTCAGTCCACGCCGAAGGAACAGGAAGGCCACGCACGCCATGGAATCTTCTTCCCTCTCTCTCTCTTCCTCCGTCTCTCTCTCCCTCTCGTTTGAATCCAAATTTTTTTCCCAACTTCTTCTTTAAACACCATCATCCGCTCCCTCGTGCTCACACCGCCCGTTGCGACTTCAAATTTCGAATTCCTCCTCTTCCTCCTCCTACGACCACGCCGAGCCCTAACCAACCACGCACTGAAGTACCGCCTCACTGCTGCGCACCATGAGCACCGCCGCCGCCTCACCAGCCGCCATGGGGAGCGGCAGGGAGCTCGCCAACCCGCCCTCCGACGGGATCTCCAACCTGCGCTTCTCCAACCACAGCAACAACCTCCTCGTCTCCTCGTGGGACAAGGTCCGGCGACGGGACATTTCCCCTTCCCCCCTTTCCTCCGTTCGTCAAACCCTAGCTCCTTGATCCGGCTGATCTGACTTATTTGGTTGGTTGCAGACGGTGCGGCTCTACGACGCCGACGCCAACTTGCTCAAGGGGGAGTTCGTGCACCCCGGGGCCGTCCTCGACTGCTGCTTTCATGACGACTCATCCGGGTTCAGCGCCGGCGCTGACCACACCGTGCGGAGGTTGGTGTTTTTCCCCCATTCCCGCTTTATCCTGCACCCTGCTCTGCATCGGATTTGGGGATTGGGTAGGAGATGTGAAAAATGAGCAATTCCGTTGCAAAAATTGCTTATGCGTAGGCTTTTGAAGATAAGTGCCTCTTTTTTGTGTGTGTGCGAAGGAAGTAAATGGGAGACAGTGGGTTCTGTAGAACTCATTCTTATGTTTCTTTCCCTTAAAGAAGGAAAAGCTGGAGGCTGGTTACCCTCATGTAAAATAATGTTGCCACTGAGTGTTTATGTTCTAGTAGAATTGCAGACGCCTGATGTTTTGACAGATCGTATTTAAGTAGGGAAATGTCTGGTCCTGTCCTTCTAAACTTTGCCCCCCCGACAGACAAGCAATATTTTGTTTTATGTTTCATTTGAATTAAATGTTGCAGGTAAGCTCAATTACTATGAGCAATATGCTCTGATTTGTAAATTGAATGCTACTAGTTCCATAATTGGTTGCTTATAAATGCACTTAAAATTGCCTTTTTCTGTGATATGCATTTATGTGGTGATCTGTTCCAGGTTAGTCTTTAGTTCAGCAAAAGAAGATGTTTTGGGGCGCCATGATGGTCCAGTTCGCTGTGTTGAATACTCTTATGCTGCAGGTACTTGTGTTATTATTGAATTACTTGTGGATTTTCCTTTTGGTATTTTTGCAGCTTCATGCAGGCAAACAACAAACCTAGAATCTGTTGCTGGCAGTTGATGTTGTAGAATGCATGCTAAACCTATTTCTATGTTCTGAAAAAAAATTTGCTAAAACTAATTTAAATGTCTAGATTCTGGGAGCAGTGTCTTAGCTGATTTGATGTACTTTTAATATGTTATACAGTTGACGTGAACTTGTGTTTTAAACATAACTTTTATGAACTTGAGACCCTTTTACCAATTGTATGTTGTCTGCTGTACTCACCACATAATATGATTGAACTAAACTACTTGTTTCTAAATTTAGGTCAAGTCATCACTGGCAGCTGGGATAAAACTGTTAAATGCTGGGATCCAAGAGGAGTGAGTGGACCAGAGCGTACACTTGTTGGGACATATACTCAACCTGAACGTGTTTATTCTATGTCATTGGTGGGAAATAGGCTAGTTGTTGCAACTGCAGGAAGGCATGTCAACATTTACGATCTGCGTAATATGTCTCAACCCGAGCAAAAAAGAGACTCTTCTTTGAAATATCAAACACGATGTGTTCGATGTTACCCCAACGGAACAGGTAACTTCTTTCATTCTTGATTAGGTTTCCAGTGAACTGCAACTTCTATGTTTTATGATATAGAAGAACATTGTGTATCTTGTAGCAGTCATAAACGTTTTCGATAGTCAGTTTTATGAGAAAATGCACGTCTAGTTGAGGCCTATTTAGAAATCTCTACCCAAGTTAGTTATTTTGAGAAAGCACCTGGGCTTGATTGATGAGACTCAGCTTATTTCTATGCCCATACTCCTAAGAAGGGTTGTATGCATGGATTGGTTTCTAGATCTTGTTAGTCTTCTATGTTTCTCTGGATAGCTGTTTGAGCCTCTCTAATTGTGTTTGCCTGATTGGTCTTTTCTCTGAGATATTAACGTGGTATGTATCGAGGTTGCATATGAACAACTCATACATTGTTTGCATTATCGAGGATCATTGTGTAAAGCTCATCCAAAGAGACTTATGATTTACTTGTGCACATTATATACAAAAATCAATATTTGAATCTTGATAACGTATAATAGTGTCATTTCAATTGTTACATTCCATGAATTTTCATTATCAATTACTGTGTACCGATATTTTTTCTGTATTTTTGTTATCACACATTTAGCTGGACTGCTACAATTTATATCGGTAGGTTTCCGTGGATACTGTTCCCATGTGCAAGCTGTCTCTATCTGATCTCTTTCAGTTTTCTTCTAGCTAGTTAATTTTTATTGTTAATTTGTCGTGATCGGTCCTGCAGATCAGTAGGAGTATGGTAATAATCCAGGTTGGCTATATCAATCTCAGATCCATGAACTGAAACTTCTTGTTTTAGAATAATCATAACATTTCTTTGCCTCAAACTACTGGAGTTGGACATTTATCACCAATTTAGGTATTATTATTGGTCCGAAAAAGATAGGTGCTACTATAATTTAAGACCTATGCCTGTGGTGCATTACTATAGATTGTTTTATGTGTTGTCTGTGTTTATTGTTTTATGTGTTGTCTGTGTTTGATCTTTATAGTGAAAGATCACATAACATTCCTTAATCTTTAATAGAAAGCGACATAAAGCTACTGAACACTCCAGTACAAAAGTGTTGATGCCATATGTGTACTTGTTTGTGATTTTGTTGGTACTTGGAAGCATTGACAGAGCTGGCCGTACCACCCCTGGGCCCAGGGTAAAAAACACAAATCCACCATGTAAAATGCAGCTGTGTAGAATTTAGCCACTAAACAGCACTCCCTGCCTCCCAGAAATTGGCCCATACACACCCCCCGCCCCCATTTTTTTTTCTTTTGAGATCTTCCCCCTGCATTTGTTTAACAAGAAAAAGAAGCATCTAAGCATTGAAGTTTAGCTGATACACATATGTCGCAAATTTGACATCTATGGGTGCCCATAATGGAACTAAGGTATGTCGCAAATGATTATTGTATTTGAGAAAATGTAACAAATTTTATTAACTCAAATGTGAAAGTGTTCCTGACTGCTGAAGCTTTAGATGCTCAGTTGAGAAAGAGGTAAAGAAGAGATAGGAGCAAAATAATTCCCTTTAAGCGGATGATGGTGTACTAGAGTTTTCATGAATTTAGAACTTTGAAGATTCATGCACACGAAATAATTCACGGATATCCCTCGGAAACTGGCTACCCACTTCCAGTCTGGTTTTGAAGGAAACAAGCTGATTTTAGGCTCTGAATGCTAGACAGTGTTTTAGTTTTAGCTTTTTTAAAAAAATTATTTTGCTGTTGAACCACTACGTTGGCGTTGTTTTCAACTTTTAGTAAGAGACAACAGCGTTTTGACCATAATTTTAGACTCTAATTGTGAAATAGCCATCGATTTTCAGATTTTGCAAGATCACAAGTTTTTTGAAAATATGTGGTTAAATCTCAAAATATTTTGCAAGATCACCATATACTTTTAGAAAACTGTGGTAAAATCGCAAAAATCTGAAAATCGATGGTTGTTTCACAAGTGGGGTTCAAAAGTATGGTTGTTGCAATTGCCCCTTTTAGTAATTATGTGCTGGCTGGCATTGGCATAGTGGACTGGTAGGTACTTATGATTATGCAATATAATCAGGCTTGATGTGGGATACTGTTTGTTCTGTATTTATCAATTTGCTTTTCTACTGTTGGATAATGTCGATATACATTTTGTATGTTGACCCCAGTCTTGTCTTGCTTCAGGGTATGCTCTAAGTTCTGTCGAAGGACGAGTTTCTATGGAGTTTTTTGATCTATCAGAGTCTGCTCAATCGAAAAAGTATGATTCTTCATTCCTTCAAGATAATCACTTGTGTAATTTTATCTTTGTTTCCTGTAGGAACATTTGAGATTGTGAGCGATATCATGCATACACAGTTTTTGTTCAACGACTCTACTCATTCCCCTTCTTTCTGCTCTGTCTGTTGCTTGCTAATATACAGAAACTTATTATAGATATTGTTTGGCCGCTTGTAGTACTCTGTAATGAACATGCTTAGAGATAATATGTACAACTGACACCAGTGCAAAAAAATTTGTATTTAAGCAATATATGTAGTGCTGTTAGAAGAAAAGAAAAAACAAAGTTTCTGTCTGAACAGTAACCTTGCCGACAAATATTCGCTATCCTCCTTTCACTAGACACCTCTTTTTCAGGTCAACCTACAGGAATGATCTTAAAGTTGTAATTTGATAAACGTTGCTAAATTGAAGTAAAAATGGCATTTGCTAGTTGTTTCATTTCCTTAAAATCTTTTGTATGATTGCACTTAGTGTCCAGTAGATTGTCCCAAGTACAAACTAGCATGTTACTAGAACACTCAAGAAAAGATCCCCTGAAAATGGAGTTGCCATCAGGTGACAACTACTATTCCTGAATGAAGGGAGTGGAAGAAGCCATTCAGTATGACCATGAGAAAATGTAGTGAACTAGACATTATGTAGATTGGAAACAAAGTTATGAATGTTGTTGCCACTCCTTTTAAAATCTTTTGCTACTGAGACACCAGCAGCAAAAGATTCAGTAATGTGATGTTTTTTTCATACGATCTACATCATGCTATTATGTGTTTGTCTCTTTCGTGGAGACCTGCTATGCTCAATGGAGCTACTGTTCAGCTGCCTTTCCTGGGAAATTTAACTGAACAGTGGTGCCAACAATACTTTTATTTTAAGTATATGCATGACTTTTATTTATTTATTTATTATTCAGGTACGCTTTCAAGTGTCATCGGAAATCTGAGGCTGGAAGGGACACTGTTTATCCAGTAAATGCAATTGCATTTCATCCAATGTAAAGTTTCCGTTTAATTTTGCACATCATTCATAAAGTACTAGATTATTATTTCTCATATTCTTGTCTGTCTGTAGCTATGGTACATTTGCCACTGGAGGATGTGATGGCTTTGTAAATGTATGGGATGGCACTAACAAGAAAAGGCTGTATCAGGTAACCAAGTGATAGTTTTGTTTCATTCCAGTCCAGTGTCTTTAACACATCTCATATTTGTGATATCTGTGTGTTTCTCTTATTTGTGACTTCCTTTGGTTGCAGTACTCAAAGTACGCTTCAAGCATTGCGGCTCTTTCGTTCAGTAAGGATGGTCATTTACTTGCTGTGGCATCCAGTTACACTTACGAGGAGGGAGAGAAATCGTATGACTGAACCTTCAAATACAGCTCTGTTTATTTGAAACAAGAAAACAGTTGTGACTGACTTGAGCTTTTATGTTTTTCAGCCATGAGCCTGACGCAATATTCATCCGGGGGGTGAATGAAGTTGAAGTAAAGCCAAAGCCCAAGGCGTTGACCGCTCCCCAGTAGTGTTGTGATCAGTATGGTTAGATGGTTCGACATTCTCTACTTGTCACATGGTGATGTCAATTGCTTTAGTTGACCAACGTCATCGCTTGTGAAATGCCAGAATCGAAACATGGCGTCTCATGTAGCAGCGTGTTGCATTTGAACTCTCTGAAAACAAAAATATTCGAGCTGGTTGCATATTTTGGTACAAATTATCACATGTTATTGTTTTTTGACATTTTTCTCATTTGTTGGGAAGATAAATTCAGACTCATTGGGTCTGGTAAAAGAAATTTGTCCTTCCCTAGTTCGTGCGATGTTAATTGCATCTTGGACTGGAGATTGTTCTTGCTGAACTGCTGTTTAAAGTAAGTCTTTCATGTATTGATGCTTAAAGGTTACAACGGAATTGTAAAATGACAACTAAGCATACCTTTTTATCCCTGCAATGTTACTAGAAGCAAATCAACATTATTTCAGTTCGGTTTTTTTTTTATATACTTCTGATTTCAGTTCGGTTGTCCTTGGACCTTGGTATTGCATAGTGGCCAGACTATTGCAAGGGAATAAAGTAAACCTTCATTCCTTCAAGTCCTCTTGGTCCTTCATTGAGACATAGCACCACTACTCCAAGTTGTATTAATTCCATGAAACATAGCACGAATAAACACATATTAGATTTTTGAATTTTCGTGCACAGGTACGTGCATTCATGAGTGACAAGGTCGCATCAAAAGTGCCAATATCCATCGCTTTATAATATAGTACGAAAAAAGAGTGCGACGGTTGCAGTGGTTTTTAGATCAAATCCGTTGAATGTCTCTTTTAGGAGATCTTTAGTGGGCATTAACCTTATGGCGTGGCAACAGCTTGTAGCCAGAATTTGTGATGTCCACTTAACAGATCAGAGGGACACTTTCATTTGGTCTTATAGTCAAAATGGAAAATTCACAGTGCCGTCAATGTACAGAACGCTTGCTGTTCCTAATGTAATCCCTTGCAATCATGATATCTGGAGGTTGAAACTGCCCTTAAAAGTCAAAATTTTCATGTGGTATCTAATTAAAGGCATAGTTCTAACTAAAGATAATCTAGCAAAACGACAATGGAAGGGGAGTTTGAAATGTTGTTCATGTAATCTAGATGAGAGTATACAACATCTCTTTTTTGATTGTCATATAGCTAGATTAATTTGGAGAATTGTACAGGTTTCTTTTAATGTCTCTCCTCCTCATAGCGTAGATCACATGTTTGATGAATGGCTGATAGGAGTAGAGAAGAAACTCAAGTATAAGATCTTGGTTGGAGCTTGTACCTTATGTTGGGCAATTTGGTTAAGCAGAAATGACATGGTTTTTAACAACACGCAAGTTGTTACTTCTATGCAGGTGATCTTCAGAGGAACGTACTGGATTCGATTCTGGACACTTTTGCAAAAGGAGGAGGACCAACCCCAATTCAAGTGGGGATGTCGTGTGCTTGAGACCACTGTCATGGAGGTTTTTGCCAGAAATGGCTGGTGTTTCAGTAATAGAATTGGCTTTTAGTTGGACCACAACAATGACGTTTTGTTTATTCTTATTCATATCGCTAGAGGCTGTCCCGGTTGCTTTCGTTTTTTATGTAATAATCAACTTTGAAGACAGCTACATGCATTGGTCGATGCAGAGGCTGGAACGTTGAAGTACATTCCCTTTTCTAAAAAAAAAAGTGCCTCCAGATCAGTTCGGATTCAAGAGTGGCACTTCCAAGCTCGCCTAAAAGATTAAATGAGGCGTGCCTTTGCCTTTTTTGTTTTTTGGGAAAGGAACATTTACCGTGTTCCTAAAGTCTGCATATCTGCATAAACAACAGAGCGTGTTGGTAGTATTTAGTAAGCATTCAGTTGAAAAAAAAAGTATTTAGTATGACATCTTGGACGTGCAGCTGCCCGTATCTCCCCTTGGAAGCAGATCAAACGGATGCCCTTGGGGCACAATAATTGATGACTCGAACCCTTGCTGCACGATTCCTCCGGCATCAACTTGCAGCCCGAGCCCCCTTGAGGAATGAGGAGGAATATATGATTGTCCCCTCGGCGCCCATTCCCCTCCTCTCGCGACGAAAAGTGGCATGCAAAGCCCCATGGAATCCATGCCGGATACGTTCATCCGTGCAAGTGCTCTTGCTTGCTGGGATATGGGAGAGATTTCTAACAGAGGCGCTGCTTTCTGAGCTTTCCATGCCGTTCTCCCACTTGGCCTGCTTTTCTTCAGTAGTTTCTTCTTCGTTTCAGCTCTTTTTCGAGGGGGAAAATTAACCGCCCGCAATTTGGTGCATGTGTTGATCGCGACACTCGAACAAGATCACAATGATGTTGCATTGTTCGAAAAAAAAATGATGTTGCCCGGCGTCCGCACAGGCTGCCGCGCGGCAATCATGACTCGTGTCGCGCCGCTCTTCTTTGCCCTACTGCTATTGAGGGGTGGTATAGATGCGCGCTTGCAAATGGAAGAAGCGAAGCTCTTGCTTCCGATTAGTCGTGTCGTACGGCACATGGTTTATGAGCTTGCATTCGCAGAGCATACAACCGGACCTCACAATGGTCGTTCAACTGCCAATTAGTTATATGAGTACTCTAGTTATATTCGAATTTGTTGTGTTGTCAAGCGTAATTCGTATCCAATTTTGCAGAACTTTTGTATGCGGATGGTTCTTTTTCAGCGTCCCACTACAGGTGTGATAGCTTCAGATTCTTACAGCTAGCTGCGACTGTTGCAACCAACACTGTGTATTACCGTACGCAGCCGCAGCCCATAGAAATTTAAAGCGATCGCGCCGCGTGTATTACCGTATTGTAGCACCTCCATTTTTACTTTAGCTCATACATAGTTGTCCACGCTAATTATAGCTAATATGTTTTTTAAAAGAAATGTGATATAGCTCATAAAATGGCTATAGAAAGCGACGTGCATAGGATTTTCCCTAGATTTGGTTTCTCTCTTGAGGGGAAAGAAAGAAGCCTCGATTCTCCCTCGAATTGCCCGATAGTGCTAAGTCTTTAATCTTTGGAGTTCTCCATCAAAGAAAAGGTGGGCACTACCAAGTAAGTGGGGTCATAATAAGCGCAGCCATGAAAACAACCAGCTACTGATGTTTTCCAGAATTTGAAAAGTTTACCACTCATATTAACGTTATCAAAAACCTAATGATCACACAAATATACGTATCCACACAAATATACGTATCCACCCAACACTGAAGCCTGTCCATCCTATTTTCGAGGTCAAATGGGCGGGCGAAGAAGTTTCTGAGGCCATAAGATCTCCGGACGTACGCAGCTAAACGCCGATGCGCGCAAAGCACCAAACGAGAAGATTGCTATCACGTCAGATCCCGTGGCAGCCGAGCCGATGGCGACCTTGGCCGGCCGGCTCCAGTGACAAGAGGCAGCGGCATCAAATCAGGAACAAGGCAGCAAGGGGTCCAGGAGCAAACTGCAACGCACAGGAAAATATGCGGCAAAAGGGCGAGATGCCTTTGCAAGTTGCGGCCCGCGGGCTCCAAAGAGAAAAGCTGTAGACCTTAAAAATTGCTGAAAAATCAATCGGATCGAGGGGTTACGTGCAAGAAAGAACCACCAGCAGGGCATTAGATATATGGCAAGATGTAAAAGAAAGCCACAAAAGTTAGAGGAGGCTTGCCGTGGTACGCTCTAGATGCAATGGATCCATAAGCGGGGGTTATGGAGCTGCAACTATTTGTTGGGAGAAATGTATTATAACTAATCCAACTTCAACTTGAGCTAGTGGGGCTCATCACCGTTCTGCTTCTAGAGAAGCTTTTCGATATTATAGGGTTCTAGCTAGATGAGTTAGAGGCTGACAATGAACATATGGCTAAAAATATGCTAATTAGTATTGCGGGAAACTCATAAATTAGTAACTACAACAGTGGGACCATGATAATGTTGTTTTCTTCATTGCGTACAACTAATTGCATTCATTGCGTACAGCAGATAAGATTACATACGGCTCGTCGACATGTGTCAAGCACCCTCTGCCTGGTAAAAAAAAGAAAAAAAGATACTACTGTACTGCGATGAAGAAATGAGGCGACATTTCGGCAAGCCGCGCGCGGAGACCGACCGGGGGCGGGCGCGTCGCCATCAGCAAGCGGCGAATCCACGGGCGCAAGGGTCCAAGGCGACGCTGAGTCAGACCCACCGCGGCGCGCCCGACACGCGAATCCACGCAACCGACCGAGCCCACCACAGCGGAGGTCCACAGGGAGAAAAGGCGACGCACCCACCCACCACCACCCCCACGCGACGACGTACTGCGGACGAGGCGAACGCGCGGCGCGTGGAGCCGTCCGCGCGGGGGCATGATCCGACGGCAGGCCCCCGACCGGCCGCGGAGACACGGAGCCGCCCCGCCCCGGCGCCGCGCACCCCAGGACCTTGGAACTTCCTCCTCGCTCGCCACACCCTCACCTCCCGGTCACCGCACCAAACAGGAGTAGCCCTAGTACTAACCAGCCTAGAGTTAACAACTAACCGGGGTCTGGTTGGTTGGGTGGCTGGCTCCTTTTCCTCCTTCCCCTCCTCCGGTGCTGCGCGCGCCTATATATCATCCCCTTCCCCGGCCGCGGAGCAGCCGTTCTCTTCGTTCCAGTTTGCTACGAGCGGCAGTGGGTGGCACCAAGAGTCGTAGGTCAGTGTGAGTTGTATGAGCTTGTGCTGAGGGTGGGCATGAGCTGCAACGGGTGCCGCGTGCTGCGCAAGGGCTGCAGCGAGGGCTGCGTGCTCCGCCCCTGCCTCCAGTGGATCGACACCGCC
>LAPY01001277.1:56283-72405 GCA_000970635.1 Eragrostis tef
GTCTCGGCGGTGGCGTAGGCCAGGGCGGCGTCGGCGAGCGCGGCCACGCCGGGCGCCGCGTACCCAGACCCCGACGGCGCATCGACGGCGTACCCGGACCCCGACGACTCCAGCCCCCTTTGTGCCGCCGTTGGCTCCCTCGTCTGCCCCCAGACGAGGCTTGCGGCGGAGCGGGACGGAGGGGCGGCGGTTGGAGGCGAGGAGTCGAGGCCGCGCGGGGAGGGACGGCGGAAGACGAAGGGGAGACGACTTGTGCGGGCTCCACACGGTGATAGCGGGATCCCTCGGTTGTGCTAGGAATAGCGGAAGGCGCAGCTTCCGCTTCCGTAGAGGAAGGGATAGAGGAGCCCGGTGCAGGGCATTTTCCTCTATCTCCTTCCTAAAGGAAGCGTTAGCGTGCCCCAGTGCGGGCAGCCTAAGCACCTAAGCATCAAAGATCCCTGGCAAGGTTCAGTACGGACTCTGGCATGGGAGTCATTTCAGTAGCATTGTACAAGCAGATGTTTTTCAGAACGTATCACGCTATCAAAAACTAGCACTGTATCGGAAGCAAGCGTCCCCTACTGTAAAATTACCAAACATTCAAAAAGGTAACAGGAAACACACAACCATAACGAAACTGCATCACTCAACCTATACAACTTCCCAGGATTTGTTGATGAATGAACACAAAGTGGAATAATAGATCAATATAACTGTTTGCTTCGCGCGCTAACCTGATTCTGATGGCACCACAGCGCAGCGTTGGGCTGGCCCGGTTACGCGATCTGATACAGCCACCATGCATCCTATTCTTGGCCCAAACAAAACCGCCGAATCTCTACCGTATTCAGAGGCGGATCCTCCCTATAGGCCGCGCCAGCTTCATCTGGGCGCATCCCCATCTCCTCTTTTTCCGTCGAGCTTTGCGCACCCGGCACTTGGTTGAAGACTGCCAGTGAGAGAAGGAAGGTTCAACGCTGCACCCCTCTATAACACAAAACGGCATGGACTTGATGGGCCAAAACGAACAGAACAAACGAATGGATCACATTTAGACCTTAGAGAAAACAGGTTCAAAAATGGATCTTTTTCTGGGCGCCACGTTCTTTGGCGGCTAGATTGCTCGGCTGAGCGCCACATCATTTGGTGCCCACCTATTTGACCTGGTCACCAATGATTCTTGCGTCTAGGGTTGAGCGCCAAATCATTTGTGATTTGGCGCCCACCTATCTGACCTGGTCACCAAATAACATAACACCTAAAAAAAAGTCTATTTCTAAACATGTTTTTTCTAGGTTCAAAAGTGATAAATTTTAACTAAAAGGTCCATTTTGTAAAAATAACACCTTCTCTTGTTCATTCTTGCTCTTGCCGCTTGCAGGCATGCAGCATTACAGGCCTACGGCTTCCCTTGGCCAGGCCCAACAGCAAAACGACGCTAATTAATGGAGGAAGAGGAGGCATAGAACGATGGCAGGTCACTCAAGAATCTTGACTATGGGAGCAAGAGGAGGCATAGTACATAGTACGATCCTGCCACCCAATCCTTAATTAGTTGTGTGTGCAGGTTGTTATAGCTGCAGCCTGCAAGCTCTAACAATCGAGAGAGGGGAGAGAGGGTGGATGGCTCGACATTGCCGTGATGGTTCTAGAATTTAGGTGATAAATCATCTGTTGTAAGTGCATTTTTGGAACTTTGAAACGTAGATGATATGTTTTTGCAAGTTTAGAGACCCAAATATTTAATTTTAGAGTCCAGAGACCTAGACAATACACCAAGACGAGTTTAAATACCGTCCATCTATTTTACTCTTTAAATAAAATTATGCTATTTACATGTCTCCAAAGTTTATAACCGTGCAACTGCACAGGTCAAACGTCCCAGTAGCTCAAAATCGGCCCCTAAGCATCAATCATTCAAGTCCCGTTTAACAGCGGGCTGACATTGCAGCGACATCTCAGAGGTGTCTCAAAATCAGATAATGCGTACTAGTCTTCAGCAACAAAAGGAAGCAAAATGTAGGACCAACAGAAAAGAGAATGTTAACAGAAGTTTTTTTTAGGTGGAATTAGAGTAAGAGAAGGGTTGATACAACGAATACAGAGATACAACTAACAATACTCTATCGTGCCAAATTCAGGCATTTGTGGAGCCAGGGAGGCTGCTGCAGCCCTTCCTGCTCCAGATGCTCCCCAAGATGAGAACTAGACCTCGCCGGCACCGCCGACCCGATCAGCGATGGAGGAGACAGGACTCTGCAGTCCGGGCTACCGGATTCCGTCGACGACGTAGAATTGCTCGTCCTGGAATCCACGCTAGACGATGTCTCCTTCTTTCCTGTCGTTCCGGAACATCCTAAAGCCAGAGTCAACTCTAGCTCGCTCTCTTGAAGAGCAACGGGGGCGATCTTCCTCTGCTCCGAATAGGCGTCCCATGACTTGCTTGAGCCTGCATCCTTCTCCGCGGTACGCCTCTCATCTTCGAGGTTGAGTCTCATGGCGGGCAATGTGTTTGCCGCATCGGTCATCAGTAGCTTCTGAACCTGGTACAGCCGATGCAGTTCTTGAACCTGCACGGATACAGCACACCGTTTTTGAGGTCAGAGTTAAAATAATTTGGGACGCTGTGGGATATGTGGTTCTTGATTTGGGCTCCATGCTTCTTACCTGCTGCTTGAATGTTTCTTCTTGTCTCAGCATGGCCATCTTCATTTGTTCCTTCTCGTACTGCTTCAGGTATCTTGACATCTTGCCACAGAACACAGAAGCTGCAAATTAAGTAGGAAATCAACTTAGTTGTTACACGATGTACTCTGGAAAATACGAGTTGCATGCAAACCACCAGTGAAGGTGCAACCTATCTTATGAGATCAATCAAAGAAAAGAAAAAAGGTCGGAAACCATCATATAGGGATTAGGCTCTACTTACAAGAAGGGGTGACCTCTCACTTCGATGCTTATTGGGATCGAGACCTCTAAGAACCTTGCAGCAGGGGCACTTTATGCGTAGGATGGTTTCTTGGTTGGGGGTACTTAACTTTCTCAACACTCTACGACATCCTAATTTAAAGGCACGGGAATGCAGTCTCAACCGGCCACTGCAGTTTCAAGCATTTCTGAGGGGGAGAAAAGAATGATGCCCCCACCACAAATCGCCAAGCAGAGGACAGACTAGAAAAGCAGGAAACATAGCAACCCCCACTTGCTATAAATATGTGCATCCATGTATCTATCCACAAATAGATTTATTGGGCACTACGCTAAAAGAATCAAGACACAGCAGAAAGACAGGCACAGCTAAAGGGGCCAAGGCAGTTCACATGTGTGCATGCCTGCCCTGGAATCATACTCCTAACTTGTTGACATCACACATCTCCACTCAGGAATATGAAAACAGTACGGACCCTTTTTTCTTTTATTTCTTAGTCTAGTTAGATCTGTAGATCTTGTCGGCGCATCCAAGTGTAAATACTGTCGTTCTTTACAGTTTAGGTAACCTGGTTTGATGATCCGCCTCTTGATATAACCATAATGTCCAGTCGATAAGTTCTGGTTACCGCACACTTGTTGGCTCATCAACATGTTTTAGATATATTATTTAAGATACTAGTGCTTTCACGATGATCTAAACTATGCTTAGTTGTCCTGCGATTTTAATTACATCTAGTTTGATATGAGATATGGCACCTCATCATGCTTATGATTTATGAATGATAGATTAATTCTACCCCCTATGTTTTTATTTAGAGTTAATTTAATAACATCTCCAGTATTCGGTCACTTGTTCTGTAAAACCATAAGGTCTTTTTTTGGGAAGATAAAAGCGAAAGTATTGGAAGGCAGTAATTGAAAAGGTAAATACTTCTGTTAGCCTGCGTCAAAGTGACTTGAATGGCCTGATAGCTCTAGCAGCAAGTGATTTGATCTAAAATACTTGAGTATGTTTTTTACCATATTTACTAGCTGATAATTGGTACCATCCAAGTTATAATCACCGTAACCACCACGGATCGTGAAAAAGCTTTGTACTTAAATCTAACATGTCTGCAGTCTGTTGTTTGGCTAACATTGATAGGTTTAACGGTCACAATCATGTATTTGACCTGTTGTTTTGATTGTAATTAAAAATAAAAAAGTGAGAAAATGTGCCTATGCCCACTAAAACTTCACTCTTTCGGAAAACAACAGGTATTTTGGTCTCTTTTTATAAGAGGTATTTGGGTCGTTGGTATGACAATCACCGATCCCCACCTGTTTCTGGAAAAAAGGAATCGAATACTTGTTTTTTTTTTGAAATTAACTTTACATGACACTGGTTAGTTGGAATGGAACTAACGTTCGTCGTTTACGGAGTACTTAATTTTTGGATTGCATGACCTTTCTCACTCCGCTTCAACTTTTTTATACTCCTTTTGATCGATCTGAATTATCATGACCCTACACCGACATGGTTCCAGCAAGTCCCCAAGAAACCCGAGCACCGATCGCCACAACGTGCGACAATCAACTCCAACTAGAAAAAACTAAGACACTGATGGGTCACCGGGGATGCAAGGAAAGGCCCTTTGGAGATCAGAATGAATGATGCAGCTTTGGACCCCCCGTGGTGTATTAACAATGGAGGATCCTGAACTGTACATATGCTCTCTGCCTTGGAGGGATGTGGGTTTGTTCAGACAACTCATGCATTAACATCCAAGCCGGGGAATCTGGAGACAATGGCATGATTTGGGGGGATGTGGCCGCATGTGCCCCATGATCTGATACTCCCCCTTGGGCACCATCCATGAGCTGGAGCTGTCCTCCATGTTTTGGTGATGTAGAATCGGTACGCTGGAGCAGGTGATGGGGAGGCATTAACTCTCAGCTCTATAGTCCTTTGCAGGGTATGGCATCCCAATTATTATCCCCCACAGAGTTAGTACTTACCAGGCTTTTGAATCATTGAATGGCTAAACACAAAACCAATCTTCTAGTTTAGGAACAATATAGATATATAGCATGTCCAAGCAGTATGATTGACATAGGTGGTGATTACAACACGAACACTAATTTCGGTATATGTTGTGAATCACAGATTTAGGGCTGACTTATTTAATGAATCGCCAGATCGTGTAGTGACTATTATCGGAGTGTTATATATGTTTACTATTTTGGGGCCTTGGATATATATCGTGTTTCATCCATGCAAGGTGTTATAGATGTTCTAATTCTAACGTAAAACCCCAACAAGTGGTAGTCTATAACACACTACAAGAGAGTTGGCCTGTAGAGGCAACTTTTTTATATACTAAAGGCACTTTTTTTGTTGCCTCTAAACATTAGTAGAGGCATTTACTAAAATGCTTCATAAATGCCTCCTCATGCATTGTCTCTAGGATTGTAGAGACATTTTTCTAATTGCCTCTTTAGAATTAGAGACATTTAACTAAAGACATTATATAGTGCCTCAACAAACATAGAGACACTTTTTGGTTGCAATATAAAATATAAAAAAAACTAAAAGTCTTGTAAAACTAATTCTTGAACTCAAGACCTCTTGTCTCTAACTTGACTCTGCTAGCCAACTCAACCTCACATCACATTTTCACATGTTAAGAGTATTATTATTATAACTAGTCCATAAGATGCCTCAAACCTCTAAAATAATGTCTCTACGGAACAAATAATGCCTCAAACAATGTCTCTACAACTTTTAGAAACGTTTTTGAAATGTTATAAAGAAAATGTCTCTTTCTATTCGTTATAGACATTTTAGAAAATGCCTCTAAAGTGTCTCTACCATCAGTTCTGTATAGTTTCCATTCGAATATGTCTCTATATTTGAGGCACTTTTCAAAGTGTCGTAATAAATTGCCTCTACACTACAATATGCCAATTTTTAGAGGCAAATTAAAATATACCTCTAGCAAAATGCCTCTACAAGAGGTTTTTGTTGTAGTGTAAATTGGATCCCCTGCAGTTTCTGATAATGATATGACAGTACAGCCATACAATATGTGATGGAGAAAAATCGAATTTAAACTAAACTAACAAGAAAAAAATATTATCAATGTTGATCATACAACAACACCGTACTACCGGAAGATTTTCTTGCCCTTGAGGTAGAAGGGATAGAGATCCGTCTAGCCTCTAGCTCGAGTACCTTACGTCTGTGTCCCTTGCTCCCCTGAAATACATGATCAGGCACTTGAAACAAGCAGTGTACTGCACTACTGCTTGGACATGCTATCTATATTTCCAGACTCGCATCGAGATTCTCAGACTCGTGAGCAATCAAGGAGGATAACTACGGGCCTCTTCGTTTTTCCTGGCTAATTTAGTCAGGGGAGATTATTACTATTTAGAAGTATTAAATAAAGTCTAATTACAAAACCTTTTTACAAATAGGGGCTAATTTTCGAGACGAATCTAACAAGCGTAATTAAGCTATGTTTCGCTACAGTAATACTACAATAACTATCTTCTAATTATGGCTTAATTAAGGTATAATTACCCTTATTAGATTCGTCTCGCAAATTAGCACAGGGTTCTACAATTAGTTTTGTAATTAGACTTTGATTAGTACTCCTAAATGACAATATTCCAAATGGCTAAAATCTTGGCTAAAAAAACAAACAACCCCGTATATAGTTATACCGAAGACATATCTGTAAGGGAATGGACACAGATATGAGTCACTAAGAGATGGCATATATAGTTATACCGAAGACATATCTGCAAGGGAATGGACACAGTCCTATGGATTATAGCCCTAAAGAAAAAGAAGAGCCTTTGGATTATAGCTGCAGAAACATTAATTTTTTTGTCACTAATGTCAGTATTTTTAGGTCAATGGGGAGTTGCGGCCACATGTTGGCGAATATCGATATACAGGAAGATCCCGCTCTCGTCGATTATCTTCTCTCTAAGGGGCATCTAGTAGTATCAACAATGACCAGAAAGCTAGGAAGCTCCCATGAATTGTGCACCTCTCTTTTTCTACACGAGAGAGCTGGCATGGTGGAAAAGAATCTAACAGCATTCACAGCCGACCATAAAAAACCAAAACAATGCCGTAGATTGCAGGGGCAACATGACAAATGAACTGCATACACGATAGGAATGTACCATGCATGGATCCGTTTTCTGGGTACTGCTGGAGTAAATTAGAATCCAATTTGCAATGATTCCATGGTATGGCCCCCCAACGGCCGAGGTACAAACATGGACAGTGCTAGATCAGGAGCTTCATGTTTGGTACATTCCTGCTGGTGGATCCGATCTAACAACCTCGTCAGCCAGGCAATTCAAATGAGCCCAGGACACATGCTGCATGCATACGGGCTCTGATCTGAAACTGTTTAATCTATGGATACATATATATATACTCTCTAAAATCTTGTAGCCAAATAATAATCCACAACAGAGATAGAGCGATCGATCTTCCTTTTCTTGGGGGCACTATCCTGGCTGTACCACTAGAATCTGCCTCGAAAAGTGTGGAATGATTACATAAAAAATGAGACAATGAACCACCGTACGTGTTTGTACAGCTTCTCATTTTTGGATTATTGGGTAGTTGCTAATGCTTACATATCTTACCTATAGCTCAACCTGCTGAGTAGTTGTCCTAATAAGCCATGTGCCACATGGAATCACATGTGATTTTTTCCTTTTTCCTGTGTAGGATATTTATTTTTTTTGAGTAAAATGTACAGGCCAACTACAAGAACTCTCATATTTTCCTAGCGTTATCTCCGAATAGCCAAAGGTTTTTGCTTTCTCTCTTTAGTAATTTATATAAGTAACCGAGTGTATTCTAGTCTTTTCGAGCATTTCCCCCAAGAGGGAAACCGAATTCACCAACAAAGAATCACCAGCAATATTTTCCAACAGACCTTTCCGTACTCAAAAGAGTGTATAGGAAATGAACTAAATCAGCCATTTGAAAATTGAAACTCTTGGGATTATACAGTATCTTTTAGGGTGCTCCATGAACATTTCTCTGTTCATTTTCCGCGAGGGAACATTTCTATGTTACATAGGCCCATGAACGTCTATATATGTTGGAGTTTTGGATTCGGAAACCTTTCATGCGGTGCACCACAGGTTGAGACCATACTCTTGCGCTTGGTTTACAGAGTTGACATGGATGTCACCGTGGAGACGGTGGAGTCTGCATTTTTTTTAGATAACGGGTAAAAGACGTCCCTGCCTCACCTCCAAGAGGCTAGGGCCACATAATGACAACCAAAGTGGAGATTTCAACCCCCAACCTATCACTTTAAAAGCAAGAGACTTGTCACAAGACTACTTCACCTCCAAGATGGTGGTCTGCATGGACTTGAAGATATATATAGGTGGACTCACAATCATATATATGAGGAAGCGGGCATGGACAACACCGGTGGTGGTGTAGGCTCCAATTTGTCTGGCAGGATTTGTCCCACGCGCTCACCAATTGGAGTCAAAGGTTCATGTGCAAAACGCTTAGCAGCATATATAGACGACACTATATTGTAGTGCCATTGAGCTCCTAGAGCCCTGCAAAGCAGTATGGGATGTGCAAAAAAGTGTATAGCACCGTTAAAAAGTTTGAGGATCCCAAACTGCAAAATAGAAGCTCATGGACCTAGATGATGTCATTGTACAAGTTCATGAATCACCATGCTAATCTGTCGCACCCGGTTTTAAGACCAAAACCGAATGCTCATCTATATGTGTGCCTAGGATCAATTTTCACACATATAAGACAAAATAAAGTAACAGTACAACCAATGTCACAATTAAATCGTATAAGTATTACAATAAATGTCTCAAAGGACTAAATAATACAAACGCTAGCGGAAGACTCCATAACGCCACAGGCAATCGACCGGAGGCTCCACAAGCTTAGTCTTCACCACCATCTTCCAAACAGTCAATCTTCTTCATTGGGTCATTGGTGCTTTTTTGAAGCCTCACGTTGGTTGCAAGATTTCCATGCACATTGACTTGTCTTGAAATTTGGTCATAAAAGAGAGATACTCAAGAGAGCAAAAGGGGTTGTAGAAGGGCAGAAAGAGAAAACCCAACTAAACTAGAAGCTACCTAAACTATATTAACAAGGATGCGATTATGAAGCCAAACACTTCACAACATCCAAATCAACACATGGCACACCACTCAAACAACGACGCACTACTTCGTCATTAAGACTAGATTGGACATATACTATGCTCAAAGTAAAGATGCTCGATCAATAAAGAAAAGGGTAAAATTCATTTTACTAAATAGATCAAAAGTAGACAAGTTGAGAAGAGGAAATAGAAAGATCAAAAGAGCATGCGACTCAGATTTTTTCAAAATAGCTTTAAAAATAAGACTTTTTGGCAACCATTCTATCTAAGCTTGCGTCCTACGGTCAACACGGCTCTGATACCACTTTGTCACACCTGATTTTAAGACCAAAACCGAATGCTCATCTATATGTGTGCCCAGGATCAAGTTTCACACATATAGATGAGCATTCAGTTTTGTCCTTAAAACTAGGTGTGACATAATCATGTCACATAGTACTTTTGTGAGAAATTATATATAGTTTTGTTGTGCTAAATGTCAAAACAATTGTACTTTGTGATACATATCAAAATAGTTGTAGCTTGTGGATATTAGAGACAAAATAGTTTGTATCTCTATAAAATTTACTTACTAGTGATTTGTAGATATATGCAGTCTTATATCAATGGCGTCCTTTAGGTAACCAAATTTTCCATGCGTATGTTTAGAAAGAAAGTTCAAAATTCTATATTTTTCTGAAGTCCAGATATTATTGTATACCAGTGGACAGTGTTGGTGTTTTTCTTTATATTTCACATTCTATCCACCAAGAATATGTTTTGCCCCCATCTTTGTGACACGTGTTCTGCTCCGATCCAATGATGTTTTGTGAGAACCCCATTGTCGGATACCTAAAACTAGGTACCCGCTATTACCTTCTTAAGCCACGATAATTGTAGCTTACATCAAGACTCAGCGGAAGAGTTGACAGTGCGAGTCGAGGCCGAAAGAAGCGTATGGACCCACGAGCAAAGATGACATAAGGCCCCGCGACCGTAATGGGCCTTAGCCCAGCTCGATGACGGTTAGGCTCAGATAGAGGGCCGACCTCCAACTCCTCACTGTGCGCCCCGACCCCGAAAGGGTCGGGGGAATACTCTGCCTCGTCCGACCCATGGCTCCCCCCCCCCCCCAAGGGTCGGACGGAGCGAGATGTGGCGCGACAGATGAGCCGCATTAATTGAGCGTGCAAGTGGGCATCGTGAGCCGCTGTCTTGCACGTCGCGGAGGAGCGTTTTGACCACCGTCACGCCATTTCCCCACGTGGCACTATGGAGGCCGTAACTCGAACAGTACAGGCCGTAACTCCACAGGACCGTAACTGTACGTAAATAGGACACGGACATCCCCGCCGATGTGCACTGCAGTAGCCGTCATCACCACCGACAGGAGGAGAAGGAGTCAGAAAGGGAGGCCCCCGCCCCGCGCCTTGCGGCCGAGCGACAGCGAGCCATCTACCTTTAATTCCTTCAGATTTCTTCTTCTCTTTTTCCGTTAGATTTCTTCTCTCCCAAACGGCCGATCCTCCCTTGGAGAGTATAAAAGAGATGGTTGGCCCACCAACCAAAGGGAGCTCACACACAAATTCTAGCAACCTTCTCAGTCGTAGGAACTAGAGCGAGCACACTCTCATCCTCTTCATTCTCGCAGCACCGGCGAGAACGAACACACACTCACAACACTTAGAGACTTGGGAGCTTTTCCTTTCTCGCAAAGCTTGTAACCTCTACTACGAGCAACACAAACCGAACCCACTGCTGGACGTAGTACATCGATTGTCTGAACCAGGATAAACCCTCGTGTTCTCCCCTTCTGCTTTTTCTAACTCAAACACCTCCCAAAGCGTGGAGTCTAAATTTACTCGTCGGCCAGATTTTCCAACGCCGACACACATTGAGCCTCTTCTTCTCCAGGGCGGGCTAAAAATACACATGACCTGTAAGCAATCATGGATTCTGTCAGGACCATACCCAAGATTTCGAGGCTCCTATGTGAAACACAAAATAGGGCCCTACATTTGGAAATACAAATGACCGAAATGCAGAGTATTTTGACTTTATCATAGCTGCATCTTTTTTCACAATATCAAAAAGTAGCATTCGTATTTTCTAACTCTATTGGACATGACAATTAAGAAATAGAAAGCACCTCCCAGGTTTATTAACACAAAAGGAACAAAAAGATGCATGCTCGTAGAAGATTTTCATACTAAGAAACAAAGCAAGCAAGAAGAAAGATTCAAGGTAGGGGCTCCTCTGCCGTTCGCCTCAAAAAAAAAAGAAGAAGAAGAAAGGTTCAGTTTCTAATCAAAACTTTGTGAGATGTTGTGGTCTGTGTAACGTCCCGTCTCCCGAAGGCCGGGCCCGCTTACGCATGGCAGCTCTCTAGGACGTCAAGACTAACTCCACAGACCAACACATGTCTTTTCTGCGCACTTTGTCCTCACTCGCGCGCACCCGGGAACGACTTCCCGGTCCCACAGACCAAGACATGTCTTTTCTGCGCACTTTGTCCTCACTCGCGCGCACCCGGGAACGACTTCCCGGTCGGTCACCCATCGCTCCAGGTCAAGCACGCTTAACCTCGAAGTTCTTTTCAGATGGTCTTCCGGAAAAGAAGTTACAACTTGTTGACATGAGTATTCTATCATCCTATTAAATCTTGGGCCGGGATGTCACAGTCTGGAACGTGATCAAACCCACGATGCAAGCTTTCTTTTTTATCCTGATCGGACAACAGAGAACAGGGGAAGACGTACGAGAGGGGACTACTCGACTGGAAGGAGGGGAAAAAAATTGACTCGAACAAGAAAATGTTGGCTAAGTAGAAAAAGTTCGTTAATATCGTTAATGCTGCTTCTTTTATGGGCCCCTGTGGAAGCTAAGAAATAACATTTGTCTTCAGAGGGTAGCATGGGAGGGTATGAAATCCCTGCTCCAAAAGATCATAGGGCTGCTGCAACAATATGGAAAATTGTATGCCCATTTGGAAATTGCTCAAGGACCGGAGAGAATTTGTGCAAGATCACAGTGATCGAAGATGAAGACCTTACAAGGGTGGAAATGAAGAGATCTCTACCGAGACGACTCAGTCTGGTGGAGGGCGCTCGCGGTGTGGGATAGACTTTTGCTATGGCCTTGTTTCATATCTGGGCTTGCTGCATTGTAATTCTGGGAGTTTGCGGATGACTGGGAGATGCCCAGAAGAGCTGGAGAATCAGCTAGTTCTGAACCTTGCACTGTACTAGTATACCTGAAACTTGGTCTAAAAAAAATAAATTTGACTCGGACTGACCGTGATTCAGGCGGCAGCCAGCGGGGCGATGAAGCGTGTCCTCATTCTGTTGGCAGAATCTTTGTCCAGCAGCGATCAGGAGAGAAACAAACTGATTCCCTAGTTGGATCGGCAGCCATACACCTCGGTGGGGCATAGGCTTTTGCTACCCCTAATACACTAGTTAGTTGATCTTGGGGTTACTGTTTCTTATCATGCCATTGTGCAGACCGGGATTCTGTGACTTCCGTGTCTGTACCACTGAATAAGTTTAAAGTGGGCTGTCATCCTAAGATTTCTGACCTCTGCTGTTTGAATTAGTGTCGAAATCCATGTCAATTAAGTTTCAATGGCCGACTAATTATTGCCTTATATCAGTCGAATTGATTGTATTCACAAAATAACACATGGTCTAGTGGCAAGT
The DNA here is from genome assembly GCA_000970635.1 of Eragrostis tef. Classification (NCBI taxonomy): domain Eukaryota; kingdom Viridiplantae; phylum Streptophyta; class Magnoliopsida; order Poales; family Poaceae; genus Eragrostis; species Eragrostis tef. Next base: position 69,044 of record LAPY01001277.1, read on the forward strand.
GTGGAATTTTTTATTAATAATCAAATTTTTTATTCATTTAATAAAAATAATCGACCAATTCTGAAATTTGCAAAACTAACCGCCAACAAGGGTGCCACATAGGCAAACGTGAGCTCAGTCGGCTATCTAGAGGGTGAGAAGCCCTTGTCGCCCGTTCAAAGGGGGACTGGACTCATGTCGCCACTGGTGGGGCGATTAGGATGGAGGCTCCTTTTCTTTTTCCTGATTTTCTCCATATTAATGATATAGTGTACTAAATTATCAATCAAAACTACTTTTAGGCTTCTAAAAATTATGCCCATTTTTTTGGTGATAGAGCATGTATTTTAGAAACCATTTGAGCTTGGTGGAGTCCAAAATCTAAAGTAAATTTTGAACTAAAACTCTACAAATTGGGCTGGTTCTTAAGATATAATTGAATTGTTATAGCATCTTAACCTTTTGTAAAAATTCCCAAAAAATAACCAATAATTTTGAGAACACTTCCGTGACAGTTATAGTGTTTGGAGGATTTTTGCAAAAGTTTAACGTGATCTACAAATTTAATTAGTGCTTAACAACCAGTCTAATTTGTGGAGTTTTAATTTAAAATTTCCTTCACATTTTCGACTCAACCATGCTCAAATGGTTTATACAATACTTGAGCTACCACAAAAAAAAAGGCACAATTTTTTGAAGCCTAAAAGTATTTTTGTATCAAGAATTTGTTAGATTATATTGTTAAAGTGGAGAAAATCGGGAAAAAAAGGGAGTCTATGCTAATCGCCCCACCAGTGGGCGACTGGGCTCGAATAGCCCATTGAATGGGCGACAAGGGCTTCTCGCCCTCTAGATGGGCGACTGGGCCTACATTTGCCTATGTGGCACCCTTGTTGTCCATTGAAAACGCGACAAGGTGGTTAGTTTTGCAAATTTCAGAATTAGTCGATTATTTTTATTAAATGAATAAAAAATTTGATTATTAATAAAAGAAATTCGGCAAGTGTGTGCGTTTTTGTCTCCACAACCCGAGGTTTGATTCCTACCCAAGGTTCGGTGTGGCCGTGGGCTGGCTGGTTGGGCTAGTCCGGTAGATGGGTGTGCGCCTGGAGGAGGTGGGCCAGTCCGGCTGGGTGTGAGCTGGGATTGGGTCAGGATTTAGGTCCATTAACTTCTATGATTTTTTTTCTTATTTTTTCTGGTTTTCATTCTATTTTTTTAGGAGAAAGGAAACATGTCAATGCAATTCATTATATGTGACCATGTTTGAGCAAATTACATATTTTGGCAAAACTTTTTATTTTACTAAATTCTTTTGTCTCCCGTTGTTGCGACTAGTATATACAAAAAAAGACAATCATGAGTTCAGACGGCCCCGGCTTATGAGCGCTCAAGCTGATAGTCATAGTCTCAGTGTCCAGCTCGTTTTGGAGTATCGATCCTGTTCCTTTTGCTCATCTTTTTCATCCCGCTGCAGCACCTGTCCTTTCATGTTTTAGTAAGGTTTTTAACCCACGGTGACATTGTTTCGTGAACGAAAAACACTATTTTAATGTAAAACTGAAAGCACTCTCGGTAGTAGTATATATGAGCTTGTAATTAATAGGCAGTTACAGAGGACTTTTTTTGGCTTCTAAATTCTAGAATACACAAGGTTGTGTTGTTCATCTTCTATGAGTCTTGAGAGGCTTGCAACACTTGTTCTTTCGATTCCTGAGGGAGTTGTAGAACGCCGAACTACGGTTCACCTAGTTCGTGCATTCACGTTTATACGGCGTGATTGCATGGGCTAGCTTCGTTGGTACGTGGAAGGGCGATTGTCTCGGTAGTTCGTCGCGTGAGAAATCTCGCGGTGCTGCCTCTTTGTCAGGTCACGGATCAATAATTATCAAGTTTTTGTTGGATCCTTCAAGAAGATCAGACCACAAAAGTTGCTCTCGCGGAATCCATACATCCATTCGTGTTTGCATATCATACTCCCTCACAGTCCAAGGTGCCATCGAGTGCCTCGCTCATAGCTCTGGCAACTACCGCTCCGTCTGGAGGTCCGACCCCGCAAGGGCATCCATCATCTATTGCCTCGAGTTCTCATTTGAAAGGAATAAGTGTGCTTCCTAGGCACTTCTAAGCCGATCGTTCATTAGTTATCGTTGAACAGAATTTGCGCATCGATTAGCACTTAGTTCCTTGCATTGTGTTGACTGACTTCAGAGTGTTGCAGCGCGATGTATCTTATGCAAGGTTTTAATTTTGTTTTTTTCTATCTTGTGCATGTGCTTAGCTTGTACTATTTGAGTACTTTCATAAGAACATATTTATAGATTAATCTCAACAAAGAATTATGTAGCAAACATTTATAAAGGAATAATGTAATGGTTTGAACTCTTACCACTTAGTGAGAGGTTCCCCACTTGAAAATGGCTCTCTCCTCCACCGCGTCCCTCTTCCTCCCCCACCGTGATCCTTCCACTCCCAGCAAAACCAGCTGCTTTCCATGGACATTGACAGGAAATCATGGGTGGTCATTCTGATATGGACTTCTCTCCGGGTTTCCTTTTCCAAGAGTCGGTCTTCAAGATAAGGCTTTTGGATTTTTTTCCACACTCGCTTCTTGGTCAAAGTATTTCGCTAGTTGCCTCTTTTAGCATACTAGGCTTGAATAATCTAGACTTTGTGAGTCCTATTATCCGGTCATGTCTAGGGACGGGTGGCGGTGGTGGTGAGTGAGTGTGGGAGGGGTTGTTGCAAATGATTTAGACTGACTCCAACGGAGCACCTATATGGTGATCTATACTAAAAATGGATTGTAAAGAGAGAAAAACAGCTCTCCAACCGGTGACCCAAAGGAAAACCCACTTTTAGGATTGATGCACTTCGTGACCGAGAAATAGATCCACTCCTCTTGCTATCCATTCCGTCCGCGTGCGTCTTCCTTTCTTCCTCGCCGCGTCACCCCTCCCTCGCTCTCCTGAACGAGCACCGGCGCGCCGCCGCGAAGCCCCTCCGCCATGTCCCCTCCCCTTCCTCAGCTCGGCATCGGTGTGGTCCTTCTCCCTCCTCCGTCAGTATGCGCAGCAAGACGCAGCAGCCAGCAGCGCCCGCGCGCGCAACCCGCATCTGCAGCAGCAGCTAGCAGCCAGCAGATAGCAGCACGTGCAGAGCACAGCAGCAGCTAGCAGCACGCACAGCAGCAGCCAGCAGCACGCGCAGGCAGCACGCGTAGGCAGCACGGCGCGACGCGCGCGGAGCAGCACGCGGACGACGGCGGTTGCCTCCTCTCCCTTCGCGTGGCCCTCCTCTCCCTTTGTCCTCGCCGGCGCTGGCTGCGGATGCGGGATCCAATTGGCGGCTGGGAGCGGCGGGGGGGGCTTGTTGGGGGGGGG
>LAPY01001277.1:73711-100866 GCA_000970635.1 Eragrostis tef
GGCGCTGGCTGCGGATGCGGGATCCAATTGGCGGCTGCGAGCGGCGGCGGCACTTGATTGGCGGCGGCGACGGCGGTTGGGCTGCGTGGTGCGTTCACCTGAGCTGGAAGAGAAGGACGCGGACCGGATTTTTGGACGTCTGTTGGAGATTGGCATAATTGGATGGTGACCTTACAGGTAGAAGACTCCCCATTCACTTGTTTTGGGGTCTGATATAGGTCTGAACCGTTGAAGTCAGTCTTAGAGGTCCATCTTGGGACTGGTCGTCTCGTCCAAGAATATGCGGGTTTTATGGTTTTTAGTTTAAAGAATATTATATTTGTTGCAAGCCATTCCATCTCCATTTCACTGTATGGAGCAATGGTGGGCCCATGATATGGATCGTTTGAGATGCATAAATGGGATGCAAAGCAAGATGCTGAATTGGACGTTTTCAATCGTTCCAGAAAAATCTATGCTACTATTATCTCAAATGAAAGACAGGACCGGTAAAACCGGCCAGTTTTTAATTTGCTACAGTACGCAATGATTTTTTTTTTTACCAATACACAGTGTTGGTTTTGAAAGAAAACCGACAGGTTTCGCTTGCCGGACCGGATATGTCCGGTTTTATGGTCCGGTTTGATCGGTTTTGCAAACCTTGCTCTAGACATCGATCAAACAAGGCTAATTCTTTCAATGCCCGGGGTACCTCATGTCATCCAAGAAAGAGTTTCAACATGATCTTTTTGCTAAATCTCATCATCGTAAAATTAGTGTTTAAGACGATTCATTTTTCTGTCGATTATTACAAGAACAACTATTCAAAAGAACTTGATCATGTTAATGACAAGAGGATTTCTCATGATGTGGACGCTCATTCCGCCAAAGTTCACCAGGCAAATAATGAGCCCTTCACAAACTTCCTACCATGTTTATATAATAGGATACAAAAATGAGTTTATTTCTTCATTTTGATCTTGTTTATATCGTTTTAGCTTATAACTTTAAATGAAATTACATATAGTTAGAAGTAGAATCAGCAAATTTAACATTGGCCTTTACCAAATTGGTGTCACAGGTATAATGTGCTTCTGATGCATTTTCTCTTAGTACACATATATATTATTTTGGCCCATCGTCTTCTCAGTGTCAAAAGTAATAATGGATACGACTAATGCTTGAAAAGGTATTAATAGATCTAGTTAATTAAAAGGGTAAAAATACAAGTCGTATGCAGATTTATTTTATTAATTAATCTAGTTTTGCGAGTTGTATCTCCACCATTGTTTTGCAGGGTTCAATGAAATTTGGCGTGTTTTAATAAAAAGTGGTGTAGCCTTTGCACTGTGATGAGAACTTGAGTGTCAATCTTCCCACAGGTAGGGCAAATTATTGACAGTGCGTCGATGCTGAGGTCAGATTTCTAATCCAAAAGATTCGAACCTTTGCAACCGCTAAACCGCTGCTCCGTTGATTATCAACCAAGAACAATTCGATCTCGTGAAGAAGGCATTTTCTGCAAGCGAATGGAAGAACACAAGCAAGAACGATAAGAACACAATATGAATTTGAACAAAAGTAGATGACAGTTCAAGCTCTTTGTCGAAAGGACTAATCCCTCAAGTATTTTGCCCGAAGAAAGCTATAACTCAACAAGACCCAAACGCTACTGGTGGCTACCAAACCCTATTGCGATGGCGGCTACCAATAATATAGAGCCAGCGAAACCCTCTAAACATGTCAACAATGGGCCATGACACGATACAAAGACCAAAGGCTAAAAATGACGTCACAACACCAAAACAGATTCTAAATATTGCCTTGTTTCGTGGATTCCCATCGACTCAGATGAAATTTCAATGCGGGAGCGATGTCATTACAAAGATTATCTTCTTAACTTTTCATGGATACGTAGGACGTCCAAACCAGACCTCTACGTGATCTGCGCTTCCAATTTATTGCAGGCTACTCTAGGAGTCTGAATCGAACTTGAAGCCAAATTGTAACAAATTGAAACTTTACGCAGAAGCCGGTTTCAATGTATCCAGAAGGGCAGTGTCCTCGAGTCGACACCTCGTATGCTGGATAATTTGCACCGAATGAGGAAGGCGATTACATTAAAGAAACACAAGAACAAAAAGAAGATGAGGTCAGCTCATAGAATAGAGCGCAAGACCATCGAAATGAATAGTTCGCCGAAGTATCAACCTGAAACGATAATAAAATCCACAAATAACCATAACTTTTGCCTCAATAAGGAAAATAAGGTCATAAAAAGGGACTCCTGAAAAATAAAAAAAATGCTACAGGTCCGACTACTTTTGCCTGACTTTGTTACTACCGAACAGCAAGCCAACATGTATGTCATTAACTTCGTTAATCCTTCCCGTGCCTCACGTTAAGCCTTCCATGCCTCACGTAATTCTAACAGAGTCGTAAAACTGTCGGACTGTATTTTCTTTTAAGAATTACACAGTACAACGCAGACGCTCACAACACGCACGCACATTCATCTTTATGAATACACGTACGCAAACCTTACCCCTATGAGCACCTCCAAATGACTAAGCACCCGACAGATCTGGAGATTCCCGAAGTCACCAAAGGCGCCTCGTTGTCGACAGAAACGCCGCTTACCACTTAACGCTGGTAAATCCTAAAAAATTTGCTCCCACCAGAAGTCGAACCCAGAACCTCAAAAGTATTACTTGGGTGTCTGCCAAGACTGTCAGACTGTTGAGTCGGCTCCGTAGCAGCTCTCAAAAATAAAACAGAGTGCGTACCAGCCGCCTTCAGATATTCGGCCATTTGGGCCGATGCTAGAAGGCCCGGTTATCCATGAGGTCTACTAATAATAACTCACGAGGCGCCTTCGTTAAAAGGCAGCAGCAAGCCTTCTTCCTCCTTTCGTTGCTGCCCGCACAAGGGATTTTAGTTCCGTTGAAGCCGGCAACGGACGGCGGAGAGGCGAGCGAGAGGGATCCCAGCTTCCCGCGCCATGGATCCCATCATGAAGCTCCTCGAGGACGACGAGGTGCCCCGCCCAACCCGAACCTCCCTCGCTTCTCTTGCCATTCTGGGGTTCTTGGGGAAAGCGGGGATTTGATTGCAACGGTGCCTTCTTGTTGTTGGGGTTGCGCAGGACGAGAGCATGCACTCGGGCGCCGACGTCGAGGCCTTCACGGCGGCTCTCAACCGCGAGGTGGAGGCCAGCACCAGCAGCAGCGCCTCCGTCGCCTCGTCATCCCAGCCGACGGATCACGGCACTGGTGAGCCCTAGCTCTCCCGAATTGCTTCTTGTCCTTGGATCGAATTCGGGGTGCACCGGCCTTATGTTATGCCTGTAGCACCCAAGATGGGGCACTGGGAATTTTAGAGAATTCTGTTCTTGGATTGGGGAGAAAATAAAGATTTCTGTTCATGGTAATATAATGCAGGTCCTATAAAAATCTCTGAACTCTGATACGCCTGCATAATGTAGGGATTTTGATAGAATGTGCCTCATGTTAATTGAAATAGTGTGGCTGAACTTTCTGGTGGCATGAACTGTTTTTTTACATTACAAGTGGAAACATGATTCACTTAGCTTGAGAAGAGGGTTTGGAGGTTATGCATTCTTTCAGTAATATTAAATGACAGAACCTAATGCTGAAAATGCTAAATTATGAGCACTGTGTCGAAGTAACAAATAATCAAGGCTCCAGACACATACCGTTGGAACGTTTGTGTAAGTTCCTGAAATTGGCCCTGGCTTTGTCAGGAACAGCTATAGGGTTCCAACTGAATTCAAGAATTATTACCAATGTGTTGCTCTTCTTTTCGGATTATCTGTGCTGTCTTTATGATATGGAGAATAATTAGGGAGTTATGATAATTTTATTCCTTTTAGGAGTATTCGTACTGTCCTTTGGTTTTCAAGAATCTGAACCATAGTTATCAAAGTCACATTGGTGTAATGGATGTAATGAAGTTTCTAATCAATGATTACATTTGGATGCTGGAAACTTAAATAATTAAATAATTGGTCCCTGTCATTGCTTGATATACCGTTCTTTCCATCCTATGCTTACTTGCTTCTTTTCATGGCCTTTAGTTTTTCTGACATATAACCACTTGATTAAATATAACTTCATGAGAAAACATAACTTTCATGTGAAAGTGGTATTTAGGATATTTCTTACAGAAGTTGGATGCTTTCACCTTAACGTCTTAGTGTTAACTTGATTCTCTAACATTTGAGTAAATCGTTCCACAAAAAAAAAACATTTGAGTAAATCGTTGATGGCGCATTCAACTATTAACCGTAGCACTTCTGTGTATTTTGCACTGGATTCATGAGTATACAAGAACGGATTTAATTCATAATGATGATATATGTGATAGCGTAGGGGATTTGTGGATTAAAAAAAATTGTTGAACACTGGTCGAGATGGTTTGGGCTTAAGTTAAGCCGCATAACCATTGGAGGCACCAAGGGACGCTGGTGTGGGCCAGATTTTTTATGGGAGGATGTGGTAAAAAGAGTCCTGAAGGACTGGAATATAGCCGAATAATTGTCTTCATATAGGAGGAGCTCATAAAAATTACTTTCACTTTCTTCTTTCCTGCATTATGGTTTCATCTCAATTTGCTTCGGACCAAAGGCTTTGTTGTTGTTTCTGAACTCTACTTGTGATTTTACCCTCAATTTTTTAACTTTGTGATTTTAGCCCTGAAGCGAGAGTTTACCTCCAATGTGAAGCGTATGGCAAAGGATCCTAGTTTCATCAAAATCTATGGTTTTGAAATATATCACCATATTATTTTTGTTCCTGGGCTAGGCTTTTTTGTTTACTTTTCGCTTATTATTCAATTTCAATTTATATGGTTCTGAAAACACTTCTTGACAATATAAGCTCTAATTGCAGGCCTTTTATCTGAGGAAAACAACTCATCATTAAGCCAAGGTCATGGTCAGTGGCAAGATTCAGTAAAGAGTGAAATTGCAAACCAGGAAAGCCAACAACAGGAACATGCACATTCAGATCTGGGAAAGGATCATTCATCCAAATCTGAAGTGATTTCTCAGGGTTCTGATAATGAACACCTCCATTCTAATACGCCAAAAGAATGCGATTCACTAAAAGTAAAGCAAGAGCCTGGAAACAGTGCTCCACAAGGTATTGTTGCTCAGCAGCAGTCCGTACAGCAAATGAAGAGTCAACAACCACCGGGAACAAATCAAACAAATAGTGCTACTACAATGGTGAAACCCCCAGTTGTTACTTTTCATATGTTAATCCCGATTCTGAGGCGCCACCTTGACAAAGACAGGGATATGCAAGTCCAATCCATTTTTGGACAATTGCGGGTTGGTGTCTATCATTTTTGGATTTAAATTTATGTTCTTTCATTACCTTTGTCCTGCAACTTAATCTATGTTAGGATGGAAAGACCATTAATCTTAGGGTTATTTAGATATATGCCATTATATTTTATTCTGTCTTGAAAAATATCATTATAAATGCGACAATTGGGTCAGTGCCATTACAATTTATCTCTGATTTTCTTGCCTCCCAACAAAAATCAGACCAGAAATTGTGATATTAATGTTATTGTTGTACTTCACAAGAATACTACTTAACTGCTCTTATGGAATACACATATTTTTGTACTTCAAAAATGTCTTTTTTTTCTGATTATTATTGTGTTGTTAGAACGTACATGGAAGTCATTAATCTCTTCATCTTCTATTTTCGATAGAAAAATGAAATCAGCAAGCAACACTTCTTAAAAGCTGTAAGGAGCATTGTTGGTGATAAATTGCTCAAGCAAGCTGCTTCACAGTACCAAATGGAGGTAAATAATCTTTTGACCTTATTATGATCTATGTAAATTATAGCCTGGCTTTCCTTTATTTGTAAAATGCTGCTTACATGTGCTTTAGTGCTTAAGTCAGATATATCTATCCATTCACACTGCATGTAGTGTTGCATTTATTCTTACCAACCGCTTCTATTTTTTATATTTCATTTTGCTGTGGTTAACACTCATTTTTCCTTTTTGGGGTTACTTGCTCTTGCTTTGCAGCAAGGTGCTCAGGCACAACGGAACCCTAAGACAAATCCAAGCAACTGTTCGGTATCAAATCAAGTTTCAGTCCAGCAGAATGTTGGTGAGCAGAAGGCACGACCAGTGGCTCAACCCATCCCTGTAAAGCAAGCTAGTGACAGCCCAAGGGCACCTCAGTTTCGTCCTTCCTCGTCAAGCCAAATATCAGATGGGAAAGGAATGCATATGCTACAAAGCCGTCCGCCCAATATCCACTCTGTTCAGGTGCAACCAATGCAACATCATGTGCAGCATCCACAAGTACCTTCACCAGTGTTTGGGACAAATAACTTCCATGCACGCCCATTTCCAAGGCCAATTGGAGGTCCACTTGCATCACTTAGACCACAGATGGTAGATTCCAGTCAAAGAGCACAGCTAGTCCAGGGAGCTGTCACCGCAATTGCTGGGAGTGCCCCACGGTCCACAGTGCCTGGCAATGTGCCAACTAATCAATCTGCTCGTCAACATTTGGCAAACAAGGAGCAGAGAACTAATTCTTTCACTCCAGCAGCACATACAAATATGGAAAGCGTCAACCAACATTCTGAATCTATACCAAATTCTTTTCCCTCAATGCATGCTAAACAAGTCAATCAGGTACTTGGACCATCAAAGGGTGGTGTTGTTTTGGAAAACCAGTCACCTACGTTGAGCGCTTCCAAGTCTCTGGCTGCAACAAGCTCAAGTCAGGCTCATCAATCTCATGCCACACAAACAGAGCCCAAAGTGCAGGTATGCATAGTGCTATTGTGTTGATTTATGTTTTCTTGTAGATGCCATCAAAAGCTCATTAGGACGCTACTGCTGCAAACTATTTATTGATTGAAAAAGAAAACACATCCTTTCATCATGTCTACATGAACTCTCAAATGTTCTTTCTTGGATGACCACACTTCCTTGTCATCCTCAAGTAAATATTATCAAGTTATGTGTTTTGTATTATTTAAAACGTGTTCGTTACTGACGTGCTAGGAGTAAGAGAGCAACATAAGCTAGTTTCAAGTCAGTAGTTAGAGCAACACATTCATGGTAGACTCGGTTCGACTTTTCACCTAGTTTTCTTTTTTCCTCGAGACTGGGATAGCTCATCAAGTCCTTATCTTAACATCCGAGTGTTAGGAACCAGATGTCAGATCCTTAGTGTACCTGCACTGGTTCAATGCCAATAAAGTGTAAAAACTTGTATTATTTATTTCTGTCAGTCATATACATGATTTATTAATATAATAATGAATATTATGATGTCTATTATGATATGCTTTTGCAATACAACGTTTTAGGCAGGAGCAAATCTGCTGGTTGTGTGATCGAGTAAATTAGTCTCTTGTCGCTCCATGAAGTTGCACCGTTTTTTTTTTTTTTAGCCATTTCTTTTGTGTAGAGCGGTATTATACATTGAAGTACAAAAATAATAATGAAGCAGAATTTCAGTAAGTAATTGTGATAACTAAGTAATCATAAACATATAATTCCTATCTCCAGAGGGAAGGACATGGGTCCAGGGGGTCCACTTGAATGTGGCTTTATGTCTTTAATTGTCCATAATGACTATCTGCTGATTGGTTCCCAGTAAATATTTTTTAAAATCAGAGAGATACCAAGGATGATTGAGAAATTAAATAATGTAGGCATATCTCCAGATGGATGTGAAACTTAGCATATTCAAATGAGCTTTCCACTTGAATGTGGCTTTATGTCTTTAATTATCCATAAATGACTATCTGATGATTGGTTCCCAGAAATAATTTTAAAATCATAGAAATACCAAGGGTGATCGAGAAATGTAAAAATGTAGGCATATCTAGACTTTTCCAGATTGATGTGAAATTAGCATATTCAAATGAGCTTTTACAACAACAACATAGCCTTTTGTCCCAAGCAAGTTGGGGTAGGCTAGAGACGAAACCCACAAGAAACAAAGACAAGATAACACAAAAGACACAGGGCAAAACGTAGTGTTAGAGGTAAACAGAGAAGGAACAAAAGAATCACAGTTGGCTCACGGTTCAACGTGATCCTTTTGTTCCTTCTCTGTTTACCTCAACTCTACGTTTTGCCTTGTGTCTTTTGTGTTATCTTGTCTTTGTTTCTTGTGGGTTTCATCTCTAGCCTACCCTAACTTGCTTGGGACTTAAATTCAGAAATCATTTTATTTTGAAAGCATCAAGGAGGATTTTGCTGTTTTGCCCAATAATTCCCTGTATTTATGTTGCCTTGTTAGATCCAATCCCCAGTGCAAACATCTGCTCCAGCAGCTTCCAAAACACCTCAACGGAAGGCATCTTCTGGGCAGAAGAAGCCTCTTGAAGCATTAGGCTCATCCCCTCCGCCATCTAGGTAAGTCTAATGCGTAGCGAATGATTTCAGGCAAAATATACATTTCTTTTGATGTATTTTGTGTTTTTCCAGTAAAAAACAGAAGACATCTGGAGGTTTCCATGATCAAAGCATCGACCAGCTTAATGATGTTACTGCAGTTAGTGGTGTAAATCTGAGGGTATGCTTATTATTATGCTTCTGTTATGTTAATTTGGTTTGTGTATCGCATATAGTACCTACTATTTCATGAACTTCGAAGCTGTAACAAATGTTCCTTCTGCCAGGAAGAAGAGGAACAACTTTTCTCTGCTCCAAAGGACGAGAGTCGAGTTTCAGAAGCTGCTCGCAGAGTTGTACAACTAGAGGAAGAAAAGCTCATCATACGGAAGGGTCCCTTGACAAAGAAATTAGCAGAAATCAGTTATAACTTCTGTCATTCAAGTTTACATGCTAGGAAAAACTTTTAGGCATTTATTCTCTAACAATGGTATTTTGGCAGTGAGGAAATATAATTTGAAGGTCATCGGCACTGATGTGGAGCGTTGTCTATCAATGGTGAGAGATAAGATAGCGAGGCCTTTTCTTTTCTATTCTTTTTTCTTTTTTTGGCTTATGCCTGGTCTAACATATGCTTTCTCCAGTGCGTTGAGGAGCGTTTACGAGGATTTATAAGCAATATAATAAGGCTCTCCAAACAGGTATGATATCTTAATTTTGTTGACTTTTCCTAAGAAAAACTTTCGTCTAGAAATTTTTAATGCATTATATTTCTTCTCATTGGTGGCAGAGGGTTGATGTTGAAAAATCAAGGCATCGTTTTTATCCTTTATCTTCAGACGTTCGCAGTCATATAATGAGGGTGAATCGAGAAGCTAGAGAACAGTGGGACAAAAAGCAGGCTGAAGATGCTGAAAGGATCAGAAAACAAAATGATGTTAGTGCTGCTTAATCTAACTTCTTAAACTAAAATTTTCAGATCTTTCACCGCAACAATGGCCTTATGTTTTTAAAATATAAAGTGTAGTATGAATCATGCTGGTAATATCATAAATAACTGGGGTATCTGACTAAGCAGCATCTGTTTCTCTGATCATTTTTTTTGTTGCACCGGTTACACGGTACTGTAACTGTTGTATGCTAATGTTGCATTTCAGCTGCCTGCTATCCTTTTCTTATTGATGGAAACTGTGCTATTTTTGCGAATTAAGGATAAAACACCACAACATTCCAATTGAATGTTTTGAAGAGTGAAATGCACTCAGGTCCTTAAACATTTCCCATATTCGCACTTTGGTCCATAAACTTTGAAAGTGAACATCTAGAACCAATCTAAGGTGGCACAAGCCGCACAACAGAGGTCCATACCCCTTCCACTTGGCTGTTTGTGCTGACGTGGCTTGCCACATCATTGCTGAAATGGACATGCAAATTTTCACACCATGGGGACTGCGAATCATTTTGTAGTGCATCCAGAATTAATTGATTAAATGCATCTAACACATGATTTGAGTTCTTGTTCTTGATCTCAACACATTGGTGCTGCAATTTCATTTCATCTAGCGAAAAATCCAACAATTCCACATAAATATCGATCTGGCAGGCCGCATCGTAAATCTTATTTTGTAAAGTTTATAGACCCAAGTGAGAATACAAAAAGAGTTAAAGGACCCTTTTGGTGCATTTCACTCTCTCAAAAAGTGTTATGTACCTGTTATTTCTGATAAGCTGCATTGTAGATAGGAGCTTTCATGCTGCCTTGTTAATGTAACTTATGATAAGCTGTATATAGCCTCTTAACTGCAAAGCTGTAAGGTTAAGTTGTAGCAAGATGTCGCAGTGAATTTACTCTCAGTAGTCCATTTGAGCTACTACTTATGGATCAGATGGTGAAACTGTATTGTGTATTTGATGTGCCTAAGCAAGCTATGTAATTTATCCATTGTTCTGTACCTGTACAAAAGGACCAGTTGGACTCCTTGTAAGGTCTACACCAAGTTTGTGTGATAACCTATTCCTTCTTGTTGTTCACATCCCGTGACCCAAGTTTATTTGATCTTCTGCTAGTAATTTTTCATAAACTATGCTTCAAGTGCTGGTAACATCTTGTGTGCTAATTTTTGCGACTAATTAATCCCCGTATTATTGCTACCATAACTAATGATAATATTTCTTTACTTTATTTCCATTATATTTTCCACATACATGTAGTGATATTATAGTGAGCTGATAGGGAAGTCCAGTCCTCCAAATTTTGTGCTTCTGATGTAGCTTTATGGTACATGCGGTTTGATTAATGACCTAGTTTATAATTACAGGGAGATGGCAATGCAAATGATGATTCAGAGAAAGACAAGAATGAGACTCGTGCCACATCAAAGCATGCTAAGGTTGGTCTTCTTCAATGTTCGTGAGATTCTTGTACAATGTTACATGCGCTAGAGCTATTGATGATTCTGTTTGTTACAGACTTACAAGGAGGTAGATGATAAAATGAGAACCACAGCTGCAAATGTAGCTGCACGTGTTGCAGCTGGAGGAGATGATATGCTATCAAAATGGCAAATGTTAGCTGAGCGAAATAAACATAAGAGCGAGGGAGGTGATGGCTCTTCTGGCTCCTTACCAGATAACTTGTTGCCTCACAAGCCTTCGTCAAAATCCGGGAAAGACTCAAGAGAGCAGCAGGAAACTGAAAGGAGAGGCTACTCTACAATCCTTGGACCTGGTATGCTGAGTATCCTTTTGCTCCTGTATTATCTTGATAAAAAGAGGTGCAGTGCACATACTATTGGCGATTTTGAAACTGTATAGACTTGATTACTATGCCTATGTACTTATTAAACATCTGTCGTGAGGTCTCAAGTGTTAAATTATGACTTTTACTGTGTACTGAGTTGTAGGTAAAGTCAATTGCCTAGTGTAAATCATGGAAGCGATTTTGTATGTCAAGTTAACTTTTGCATTCAGTTACTAGAAGGTTATTCATCTAAAAAAAGGTTCCTAGAAGGCTCTTAGTATACTAAGGACTTCACAGTAGACATGATTATTCCGCTAAAAGATATAACAGGCTGAACTTGCTAATAGGCTCTCCTGGTAACTGTACAAATGCAGTGCTCATCATGTATATTTTCATTCAATGATATATTCTTTTGGAAGAACTCCCTGCCCAAACTAAGTGGAAATTTAACCTACAATTATCTTATGGTTAATATTTGTTTTTATGACATTCATCAAATTTAATATCGGACGCAAACAATGACGACATCATGATTTTATACCTAAACCCATATAGTTTAATATTCTTGGTAGAACTGGTCTAATATAAGTATGCATTTAAGTTTTATGATACTATACTGATATCTTATTGTTCTTTAGATTATTTCACTTAGTCTTGACCACTTTTCCTACATCTAGGACAATAATTTTAATTGTACACTATGACCTGTGATCACATGCCATGCTTGAAAAGTTGTTGTTTCTACTCGGAAAAAAAAAGTTGTTTCGGAAAAAAAAAGTTGTTTCTGATCCACCATCCAAACACTGGCAAAGTGGCAATGATACTAGTACGAAACTTAGTGCTGGAGAGAACGGTTAAGTAGTTGTAGAATAAGCATATTGACATTTGGTGCCCCCCAGTTACTAACATCATGTCTTTTCACCCTACCTTGACATGAAACCCACAGCACAGTTTATTTGTTTTCAGATTGAAAGAACGCCTATGCATATAAAAAGGAAAAAAATCTTCTTGGGTCAGGACCAAAGTGCATTTCAAACACTAAAAATTTCTGAGATTTGGCCTAACTGAAAGTGTACGTTGTGCCTAGACTTTGCTTTTTGAGACCTGAATCTTTTGCTCTTTTTCGTAGGTGGCGTTAGAAGGTCCCAGATCACGAAAGTGGCCCGGAATGTTACAGTAAAGGATGTGATAGCGGCATTGGAGAGAGAGCCTCAGATGTCAAAATCCTCTTTGCTTTTCCAGCTGTATGGGAAATCCTCTGCAGAATCAGCTGCAAAGTAATTTGAAGTGGAACAACTGTGATTAGTATGTTATTTTATCCATTCATGGTTTCTCAGCCTGTTACGGAGGCATCTTTGTAGTATCGTGGTAATGAGGCCCAATCACCAAGTGATGAGCAGGCCTGATCGGTTGAGGAATCAATTTTTTGCTGAGCCAGCGTTTCCCTGGAGCCCTTTTTTTCCCACCTCAAGGGAACAGTCTGTACATGTATTTTTTTTTTAAAAAAAAATTCTCTGTATAATTGTGCCGTGGTGGTCAATGTCAAGCAACTTCAGTTAGTATTGAATGACAAATAGCATAATGCTAATGCCCATTTTGTATAGCAGAGGTCGGAGAGGTATTCGTTGGATGCTTATAACTTGCGGTCTTTCAAAAGAAAAAGTGAATTGCCAGTTGCTGCATGCATTTTACCATGCAAATTTGGTACCATAGCCTTATTTGGATCATAATCGAGAATTTATGGCAGTTTAACAGAAAACTTGAAATTTATTTATATTTCTTTGTTCAAATTTATCCATGAACAGACCCTGTACTCCCTTCTTCCATAGTAAGATTATTGGGTGCCCTGAACATCAACATAGCTGCCGCGTAGCAGCTTACAATTGATACCAACTGATAACTTTATCAGACAAGCAACGTTGTCTGGATACACTCTCTGTGCTGTCTGAATACATATACATCAGAGGCCTGCTACAGCACCCTCTTCAGTTCTGTAACATATATAATAATTCACGACATTCTTCAAGCTAGGTTCCTATTCGTACTGCTTGCTATCTTTGATTCCTTCCAACTAGGGAAGGATTGTTGTGCACCGGTATGAATGAAGCTCCTAACATCCGAAATCGTAAGGAACCAATCCTTGCAGTTCTGGCCCATTGAGCCTGCTGTTGTTCTCAAAGCTGGAATAGTTGAGATGTGTTAGCTTTTTTATAACTAGTATGCAAGTCTATGACCTCAAGTGGAAGTTTTCTTGTTACATGCAAGATAAATGTGAATGATCTAACATATTACCTTCGGAGAGGGAAGGTTGAGAAAGGACCATCAACAGGTATTGTTCCACAAAGATCATTGTTAGATAAGTCACTGCACATCACAGGATTTATCAACAATCAGTTCTATGGAAAATTGAAGAAACAACTGATATACCGAGTACGATACAGGTGTACACTCACATGACTTTTAGGTTTGAGAGTTGGGCGAACTCCCTGGGAATCGATCCTGTAAGCTTGTTGCTGTTCAAGCGCCTATCAAAGACAAAAATAGAACACAGATGGAACTGTAAGCTAAGAAAAGGACGTTGGACTTCAGAGTAGAATTATTAACTGACCATTTCTAAAAGAGAATAAAGTGAGAATGCATATACCCTAAATCTGATTCCAGTTCACTCTGGGATTGCTACATGTGAACTCGCACGAATTTAAACTCTAGGGAAAACATGGCATGCTTATGTACTTAAAAACAAATTGTGAAAAGATGGTAACATACATGAATCTTAGTGACTTGAGCTTGGAAAGAGACTTGGGGATTCCTCCAGTGAGCTTGTTGGCATACAAATCCAAGCTGATCAAATTCTTCAGGTTGCCCAATTCTTGCGGGATCTCGCCATCGAGATTGTTCCGGTACAGCTCCCTGCAGACCAATATTTGATTTCAACCTATTAAATCAAGTTCTACTGCTTTCTTTACCCATAGGACCAACAGAAAAACAAGAATTCACGAAGGGGCATACAAGTATTTGAGGTTCACAAGGCGACCGAGCTCAGGGCCGATGGAGCCGGAGACGTTGGAGTTGCCTAAATCCCTGAAACATATTGTCACAAAGTAAGAGTCACATGACACAATCATCAGAGTCTACATGGTTGTTTTCTTGAATTAATAACGCATAGAATTCCCAATCACGGTCTTCAAAAAAATTGAGAACAAATTTGTCGATTGAATAGTCGAGATGCAAGCAATTATAGAGCCGAGATCTCGGAGCCAATGAGCTGATTCCGACGAGACCAAGAGTAGGCCCTAACCAAGAGCACCGAAAGTTTCTTCAGGAATCCGCTACCGTGTTCTTGAAGTCAAGAACGGAAGCTAGCAACAAACAAGAGTCGTTCATACTAAAAGATTCTACCAGCGCAGGAACCAAACGGAATCTTGAGCGAACAGGGGAGGGGGGCGAGAGAGATCGCGGCCGCGGCATGATGAGGGGGCCGGAAGGAAGACTCACAGGCGGATGACGCGGCTGGCCTGGTCGCAGGTGACGTGGAACCAGGTGCAGGGGTTGACGAGGGTGGGATCCCAGCTCTGCAGCACGCCGTTGGGGTCCTTGAGGCGCTGGCGCAGCGCGTAGAGCGCGTCGCCCTCGTCGTTGGACGCCCGCGCGGCGCCGGCGGCGAGGAGCGCGATGAGGACGACCAGGCTCGCGCGGGCCGCCATCGGAGCAGGGCTGGGCTGGCGCTGAGGTAAGGGAAGGTGAGGCGCTGCAGTCGTTTTGGCTGGTCGCGTCCTGTGTTCTGCGGTGTGAAAAGGGAGCAAGTGCGCAAGGTGAGAGGAAGAAGGTGGAGCTGCTGCCTGCTGGTCTGTAGTGGTGTTGGTGGAAATGGGGAGGAAAGGTTACAAGAAGAATAGTCTGCGGTCAACACACGGCAGGCAGTGCAAAGTCCACGGTCCAATGTGGACCAGGTCCAGAGTGGAGCAAAAATGTAAGGCTCACACAACGATTCCACCCGCCTACCTTGTTTTTAGGGCGTCCTAATTTTTTATTCTCTTTAATTCTCAAAAAAAATTCTTATTCTCTTTTTTTTTTGGGCAAAAGCCTAATTTTTCATTCTCATACTGAAATTTCTTTGTTTTCATCAAATAAAATACATTGGATGGCCACCAGCATCTAATTAGTTTTCTCTATGGCTCAAACCATATTATCAAGGAGTAAATATCATAAACATTATCATGTTAAAAGATAAAAATGTATAACCCATTTAATTCTAATTATGACAGAATATTTGATGTTCTTAAGGTTGGACGATGGAGCTGAGTTGTCCTGCTACCAGAGTTGGTTTATGTCTAGGGTGATGAATTGGACGGTGCAAACGAAGAGAAGGGTGGATGATCATCCGTTCCTTTTTTTTTGTGATGCATTTAATTTGTGACACTGATCTCGCGGCTGTAAAATTTTATTTGGCAGTGCAATTAATTCGTGACATATTGTAGAACAATGTTTAGGAGGTCCAAAGATCTCGCCGCCGCAAATTCTGGAGCCGTTTGGAATTTTAATATGAAGCAAGCATTTCTAGCATGAAACAACTGGCATGGGATTTAAGGTTGCTATGCGTGAAAAATGTGCCTTCCTTTTTCCTCCAAAATAAACTTTGGTAATATTTATCCACGTAACTCAAACAAAGAAACAAAGAGTTTTGTGGAATCATCAATCAAATTCTAGCATTCATGAACTAAAGGTACCAACAAAATTTAATCAACTTTAAGGTATACTAAATCCCGAACAAACATGGGAGGACGATGAGTGTAACGTGATGGATTTGAGGGCCGCTTCCAGTGCGGGGGGTTATCTAGGCCACACATTCCACATGGTGAACGGCTGGCCCGGGTTAGCACCTCCCTTGAGTGGACCTCAAAGTCGATTTTTGCAATGGCATGAAAGGGGTAACAATCTTTGGCTAGGAGATAGATTGAACTAGATGCAATGGATTATGCTTCTAACCTCTTTCATGAGGTTTCTGTTTTATAATTCATGAGAATAATGTGACCAGGTCGACTCTAGCACATGGGCCATGAAGGCGACGTCCCAGGGCTGGTGAGGGCCAAGATTTTTATTAGTTTTTGAGAAACAAGAAGTTAATCTTATTTGCTGATTCATGTTGCAGAGTTTTTTTTTGTGACAGAAATAGGAGGGGAGACCCCTACTGATTATGTTTTCACTAGTATTGACACAACTATACAGAGTGGGGTAAATGGCAAATATAAGAGCAGTATTCCCCCAAAAAAGAAAAAGGTATTATTTACACATGGAAATTGTCAATCCATTCACTCAAGGCAGCCTTGATTGCAGGTTTAACCTAATCGCAAAAAAAAAGATTGCTGACTTAACCTTAAGAAGTGTTAAGGTAGTCCATCTTTCAGTTCTTTCCTCCATCTTATTTGTGACACTATCTTGTTGTCAAAAATGATTCCATTCCTATGATGGCAAATCACACAGAAGAGGACCATCACCAACTCCTTAATGAAGAACATATTTGACGTCCTTTTTACCATAACCAATCCTTCTACTGGAATGTTTCAGAGTTTATTAATTTTGACATTTTATATTTATTGTGAGTAAAGAGTAAAGTATAAATTTACGGGGCCTTAAGGGCCCCGACGTCGAGTTCGCCCCATGGCCTTCCAAAATATTGAGCCCGCTCTGAAATGTGACAGGTAACACATTGTTTCGTTGGTTCCAGTTTAACAATATTGCTTCTATGCTTCAGTTTTTTACATGTGTGAGCTGAATTTAGCACTGAGATGACCGATTTCATTTACAGTTCTAATTGTTGGTATGAATGCATGATAAAGACCGGGGAAGTCCTTGTTTTGTTTCAATCCAGAGACCAGAGCACAGGCTTAAGCAGGGACGGAAGCTGGCGCACAGGAAAAAAAATGAGACCCTGCTGGACATAATTATCAAGCAAACTAAATATGTCCAGCGGGATCTCTCTATTTTTTTTCCTGAGGGGGTATGGTATAAACTTGCATGCATGTAGTACGTGTACGTTACCTCGATCTGGAATTCTGGGTGCTTGTTGTGCCTTGTGGCCGAGTCAGGCGCCATGAGTGGTCCAGAGTCGTGGGCAGGCATGCAGCAAAAGCGCTCACCGCGAGCGGGCGAGCGAGAGAGAGAGAGGTGCTCGGGGCCGCGAGCAACGTGTCGCGTGTCACCGCAAACGACGTCTTCGCGGCAAGCAGCGACCAGTCCCTTGCACAGCGTCCGTCTTGTGTCCCTATATACCGTGTGAGCCAAGAAGAGATCGAGAGGCGAGAGAGAAGAAGGCTGAGAAGAAGAGAAGGAGACGAAAGATGGATGAGGAGTACGATGTGATCGTGTTGGGGACGGGGCTCAAGGAATGCATCCTAAGTGGCCTCCTCTCCGTCGATGGCCTCAAGGTGATTCTCCACTTTTCTTTCTTGATCATGCGTATAGTTATTGATTAGTTTCACGGGGGCCTATAATGAGCTCAACGAGAAGGGCATTATTTTTGGAGCGGATCTTAAAACAGAAGGAAAACAAGAAAACAAATTGCATCGAATTGTCAGGATCGGGACGTTCTCAGTTTTGGTTTTGAATGAAGTTGAGCCTAGATTTTCTAGGCATGGTCAGTCAGACAGAGTCTAGTCCATCGACACGACCAAATTTGGAAGAATATAGTTATCTTAAGTTGTGAGCCAATCACCCCTCACCCTTCACTTAATTTACTGTTAAGGATGGCCTGTAAATTTGCTGAATGATCGTATATCATTGTACCATGTAACATAGAAAAACACTACATCCACCACTAGTTCTGTCTTGAAATTGTGCATCAGGTAAAATCTCCTACTAATTATGCACGCCTTTTTGGGACCCAGCATGCAAATTATGGAAACACACAAATTTACAAGTCAAACATATTAAAATTGGAAGCTTACTTTCTGATGTCGTTTCTTTTTATGTACAGGTTCTTCACATGGACAGGAATGACTACTACGGAGGAGAATCCACATCCTTGAATCTGACTAAGGTTTGATTTGTGTAATCCCATCACTGACATTTGTGCTCTGTGTAGCTAGCATCTCAGGTTGTAGCGACGAAATTCTGAACATTTCTTAGGTTCATCAAGTTACGGACATATATATATGCTGAAAAGAAGAAGTCTATTTTACTACCCTCAAGTATTCATGTAGTTTACTTAACCCTCTAAACTAAATTTTAGTCCAATTTACTACCCCGGACTATCTAGATTGGTTCAATTCACCCCCTTGTGAATTTTTATTTTTTTGTTTCTCTTTGTGCAGGTTATATTTGAAGCTCAAATTTTGTAGGATGGTAGATCACATCATCCTATATGCTAGAAAAATTATTTCAGATTTTTTAGAAATATTTTTATGTATTATTCTATCTTATATATCGAATTTGTATTGCACACTTTCCACGTACAACTTTTTTTCAAAAAATTCTTTAAACATTTTTCTAACATAAGGTATGTTTTAAACTATAATCTTAGAAAACGTCACACTCAAACATGATGCGAACCTAGAGATACAAAAAAGAAAAATTTCATAAGAGAGTAAATTGAACCATTCTAAAGTTAAGTGAACTACTTGGATACTTGAGGTTAGTAAAATCTGCTGTATTTTGTGGAACAACCATAATATTATTCGGATTAGTAGTAACTAAGCACCCATTCTACAATCTGGCCTAGCCATTGTACGTAATTTTAGCATCTATTCTTTCTAACGTTCCTCCACTCATTGTATATTTTAGCTCTGGAAGAGATTCAAAAGCAATGAAAACCCTCCTGAGCATCTGGGCGTCAGCAAAGAATACAACGTTGACATGATACCCAAGGTCATCTTTCACCGAAGATATGCTCTTGTCTCCTATACAAAATTTGGTGTGCTTATTAAATTCTGAATTTTCAGTTCATGATGGCTAATGGTGCATTGGTCCGTGTCCTTATTCACACAAGTGTGACGAAGTATCTAAACTTCAAGGCCGTTGATGGCAGCTTTGTTTACAACAACGGGAAAGTATGAGTCTAATATTCATGTCACCCAGTTTGGAAACGTAAATATATATCCATTTACCTTTCCTTAATTGGTTATGATGATAGATCCACAAAGTTCCTGCAACTGATGTTGAAGCCTTGAAATCCAACCTGATGGGCCTTTTTGAAAAGCGTCGTGCTCGGAAGTTCTTCATATACGTGCAGGATTATGAGGAGGAGGATCCAAAATCCCACGAAGGCCTGGACCTGCACAAGGTCACAACAAGAGAAGTCATCTCGTAAGTTGCTTTCCACTTGTTACATTTCAGTTGTTGTCCACTGAACAGAAGTTCCCCTCATCCTGACGCAAAGACAATAATGTTTGCTTGGGGTCAGAAAATATGGATTGGAGGATGATACAGTTGACTTTATTGGTCATGCATTAGCACTTCATCGCGATGATAGCTATCTGGATGAGCCTGCGATTCACACTGTCAAGCGAATGAAGGTACTAAATCCCCACCTTGATATCGTCACACTATATTGAATTGCCCAAGCATACCAAGGAAAAAAAATTAAGATCCTACACAATATCACTAGATGTTGGATGGTGAAAAGTAAATCCTAACAGGGTTGTGAAAAGTAAATCCTAATAAGGTTATAATTTAATAAGGCCATGAGTGAATGAATACTAATGTTTGTAGGCCCCAAAATAACAGCTTGAAACTTTTTTTTTTTAAGGGAAACTTGAAACTATTAACTGTACTGCATTTGTTCCTCTACTTGTTATTTGGCTTGTGTATTTAGATTTTTCCACCAAACGTTTTTGAAAACCGTGATATTTGTTCGTTGTTGCTACAAACATGCATGAGATGATTCCTATGACATGATAATGTTGCTCTTAATGCAACTAGTGTTCTGACTGATATTCGTTGACTGTTAGTAAAACATTCCGATGTATGCACACTTTCATTTCTTAGGTTAAATTGCACAAAGGTTGTATTGGCAACTTGAATTATGATGCATCTGGGGAGGCTCATAGAAGAAAAAATATCAAAAGATCCTAACGCCAGTATTATTTTTCAATAGCTTTATGCAGAATCACTGGCACGCTTTCAAAGTGCGTCTCCCTACATCTATCCTCTATATGGTTTAGGAGAGCTCCCTCAGGCATTTGCTCGTCTGAGCGCTGTTTATGGTGGTACATACATGTTGAACAAGCCAGAATGCAAGGTAAGTAAAGAACTTGTAGGATCAAAACTTTGGAATGAAATATCGTGTGGCAATTTCAAACTTCTCACCAATATGCCCAATTTTCCATGTGTTTGCAGGTTGAGTTTGATGAGAATGGTAAAGCTTATGGTGTGACTTCTGAAGGGGAGACTGCAAAATGCAAGAAGATTGTTTGTGATCCTTCATACTTACCCGAAAAGGTATTTTGTGTCGTACTTGCCCGAAAAGGTAATAGTACCTTTAACAAAGTATTTTGTGTTCATGTCTCTAGTTCTTAAAATGCATTGATCATTGAGCAGGTGAAGAAGGTTGGAAAGGTGGCACGTGCAATATGCATTATGAAGCATCCGATCCCTGACACCAAGGATTCACACTCTGTGCAGATCATTCTCCCAAAGAAACAGCTTAAACGCAAATCAGACATGTAAGTCATCAGAAGCACAAATACCCAACAAATTTAAAGCAGTTATGACCAGACATAGGCTACTATATATTTTCTTTGTTGGATCTCGTTGTGATGCGAACAATTCATAATTGTCTTAGGATCTATGATTGAGAGCTAACAATAGGAGGCAACGCAAACGTAACATGTCATGAGTAGGTGTATTAATTTTATTCAAATGATATTAATATGCTATTCCATTGCAGGTATGTGTTTTGTTGCTCATACGCTCACAACATCGCACCCAAAGGCAAATTCATCGCTTTTGTGTCAACTGAAGCTGAGACTGACAAGCCTGAGATCGAGCTAAAACCTGGGATCGATCTCCTTGGCCCTGTGGAGGAGACATTCTTTGACATCTACGACAGATATGAAGCCACTAACAATCCTGAAGAGGATAGCTGTTTCGTAACAAATGTAAGGAAGCAGTCACAATTTTGATAGCCAGTCAGACCACATGCAATGTGTTTAAGTAAAACAATATTTTCGTTTTGCAGAGCTACGATGCAACGACCCATTTTGAGACAACAGTGCAGGATGTGCTGTCCATGTACAACAAGATCACTGGAAAGGTAATTGTTTGTAGGTGTGAAGAAATTCACGAAGTTACTATGTTAAAGTATTTTGTTAGTTAAAGATGCATTTAGCTAGCAATTTAATCACCCAAACTCACTCAATGCAGGAGCTTGACCTTTCGGTGGACTTGAATGCTGCGAGTGCTGCTGAGCAAGAAGCTGCCTGAGTACATATTTGTGCAGCTCTGATATAGCTGCTTATTCCGATTTCTTCAATACTTTCATAGATGGATCTGCTACTTCAAATCCATTTCCTCTTTCTTTTGAGTTCTATTTATATATCATTACAGACGAAATAGAGTGCCAGGATCATAAATATAACATTTTTTACTCGCGGCAATATTATTTTCTGTTCCAATGGCTGATTCTTCCTAATACTCTTACTGTGTACCGGCTTTTCGCCTGAAAACCTAAGGTGATTACTAATTACTAAGAACAGGGAAGGAAATACATATTTTGATGCCTGGGATAGCTTGATTGAAATTAACTTGGTTTCGACACCACCGTTGCAGTGGTTGTGCAATGTTCCTCTCGAGAAGATACATCTGTAGGTTGGTGAGCGCTAATCAAGATTCATTGGTATTTTAATGCTGCATCAAGTAATTTAGTGCTGGTTTGTCATCTGGTTCGTTAGTTTTCAATATCTCAAGATGTTGCCTACTGTTTGCAGTTTGCACAGAGCTAGCAGGCCCAAATATACATGATTCGCTAAACTATAGGAAATTCATTCTGTGCACCCATTTCTCAAAAAGAAGTTGTATATAGATATTTTGACGAAGTAATTTGGTTATGTAAACTGGTGGGGTGGACAAAACATTTTTCAGCGATCAAATCGGAGGGGGCACTCTGCTCCTTGCCGGGGAGTTAGAGTTACCTTTTTCTGCTCGTATGGTGGCTGACGGGCCCACATACAATTCAGAGTCATCTAATTATTCGCTTTGGGTCCAGCGACCGAATCCATTCTGCGGCCACTCCTTTCTCCTCCACTAATCAAGATGGAATAACGTGCTGTGGGAGACTGCAAAGCGTACGCTTACCTGACGATGTACTCTGCCTGACATGTTCTTACCATGTTCCATGTACAGCGTACGATGTACTCTGCCTGACATGGACAACGTGCTGTGGGAGACTGCAAAGCACCGAGAGCACAAAACCTAACATCACGGTAGGACAGAACTAAGACAGAAAGGCATGACTGCCTAAGACAGAATATTGACTCGCATATTTTGCTCTTTTTTTTCTGAAAAAAATATTTCTCAGAGGAAATATGCTACTTCATGTGTTGCCTGGTTCATTCTAATTCTCGTGGCCAGCCAAATAACGGTCGTTTTTATTCATGAGAATTTCACAATAGAAAAAAGTAAGACCCTGTTTGGAACGTAGGAATGAAAAACACAGAAAAAAACGTAGGAACGGGCAAAACACAGGAATCGAAAAGGTGAGAAACCCATAGGAATGAAAAATAGAGGAATGAAGAACTCATGCCGTTCGGATTGCAGGAAACTTTTGACAGTGGTTTCATATAAGTATCATATAATAAACATAAACCAATGTTAGGCAACCCAGCTAATTGAATGACCCCACATGGCAGTGAACATTCACATGCGTACTATTCTGCCATCCGCCAAGCTATACGGACATGCACAACCAGCAGAGCCCCATCATCATTTCCAAGGCTTGAGCGGTGACAGCGACAAGCTACACAAGCGACGGAGCGAGCTTCAGCGGCAAGATTAGCTTGAGGTTGTGCAGCGATTAGCGCTTAACCAAGAGGTTAGCTTCTCCTTCACGCACGCAGGAAAGATTCCCGAGAGCTCAGAGTGGATGTTTTGTTTCCTCCATTTTGTGAAGGACAACATTCCTTTCCGGAGGAAAGCAAATCGTCGTTCCTCCATTCCAAACGCTGGGTGACGTCAGCAAAATGCAGGAAATCCATTCCTCTGAAATTCCTTCGAAATTCCCTCAATCCAAACGTGCCCTAATTATCATAGGAACATAGTAACATACTTTTCTCATGATATGAGGTTAGCAATAAAGGAATAACAAACACTGCTCTCTCAGGGACAACATGACGCCTCGACCGGGAGATCGGGGTGGGAAACACGTGCGAGGGCATGGCGGTAGAAGCGTGATTACTAAGACCTACACGCCATCTTGCAATTGTTCTCCTAGAGTTGCCACCATTCCTTGTACATGGCTATCTCCACCACTTTTCCCATCCTCGCTCTCTTGCCACCTTGAAGGTTTAAAAATTTATAGGAAAATGAGCATCTAAATCAATCTTGCTTTTTAGTATAATTTTAATGATCCATGTTTCTTACTACCTTTATATTTTAGTTTTTGACGTTCACGAGCAACCAACTAGTGCAATAGTGACATGTCCCAATTGTCAAGAGTAAAACTTTGGAGGTATTATTCTTTTCCGATTCTCTTAGCCAGCCAAATGAGGGGTTCCTTAGGAGAAACCGACTAGGCATGATTGTCAAGAATTAAACTTCAGAGGTATTAGTTTCCTTTCTGATTATCGGGGCCATTTTGGGATACTTCAATTTAGGCTTTCTAAAGCGAACTCCGGCCCGTAGGCAATTAAAGAATCCTGAACTTCATTCTCGGAATCGGAGATTTTATTTTGGTATAAGATCTAGCTCCGCCCTACGCCTTACACTCCATCAGAGGATGTGCTAATTTGAGCCGACCTAAACGAGACCCCCTGACTCATTTCAAAGAAGAACTTGTAGCGGGATGGTATCCTTTAAGCAGTCCCAATCGTTATTTTATTCCATGTTCGTGTTGCTACTGTAATAATGGCTTTCACACAACAATGGCCTGATCGAAGGGATTTGAGTCAATTTTGCCGGTGATATTTAGGGTTAGGATTGCTGGGTTTACCGGGGAATATTTGTTCCGACCTTATGGAATTAGTGACACAAGATGATGCTTTGTAACACAAAAATAAATTAGCTTTAGACTCTAATAAATTACAAAAAGTAATATTAATATCTCTTGATTGGCCCCTCTTTAATTTATGCTCGAGCTCCGTCAATGCCATAAAGAAAAGGCAACGACGGGAGAAACCCAATTGATTCTCATTGCTCTCAATCTCTACTACCTTTCAGAATCTTGTCAGATAGTACCATGTTTGGAGAGTAATTACTAAATTGGCTTGCTAGAACAACCTAGGGAAACATTATATCTGTTAATCCTATTTGACTTTTCACCCTTATTGTCTGAACATACAGCAAGTCCACGTCTGTCTTTAGTTCTTACTATTATTTTTTTGCAAGGGCTTTCATTCTTACTTACCAGGCCCAAATAATAAAGACACTAACAAAAATGCCTATCATAATATTTTTTTGAGGATAAATCATTATATTGATCAGCACCAATCCAGCAAACATGCACGTCGACAATAATCCAATTACAATTTAACGTAACCTTAAGAACTGAAGTAAATTACAAATACCAAATGTGAAGGAAAAGCGGTAGTATACTAATTCGTAAGGCTCTTTTTTCAGTACATCAGAAGGTTCTATTTAATTTACATTACCTCTACTGTAAGAGCTTGAACCATCATAATGTTCTTGGTGTCATCCCTTTTGTTAATTTCATTTCTCCTCTGTGCTTAGGGGTTATCGGTGTGGACTCCTGTTTCACTGAGCCTTTCTATTCAGATTCAAGACATAAAAGAAGAGTCATTACCTTCCTTCTACAACTGTGATAGTAAAACTATTAGTGGAGTTCTGAATTTCGCCACTTATGGGTTCTATTTCATTGCTCCTCTGTGCAAAGTATGCAGGGCGATTTGGGATTGTCAGTGCATTGCTTCCATTGTCTAGAGCATAGACAACAGATGACATTGTTGGCCTATCATCTGGGTTGTCTTGAACACACAAGAGAGCTACATGACTACAAAGAGAAACTTCATCTACCAAACAAGTGTCCATGATTGATGGATCTGCCAAATCTTTTGTTCTCCTCTCCTTCCACATGTTCCATGCCTGCAAACAGTCATATATAAACAGACACTTGATCATGTTAATAACTCCAACAAATTCAATGAACTCTACAACTTGTCAGATTGTATATACTCACGTAGATTATAAGATTTGGAAAACCCATGATATGAGTAATGGAGCTTCTCCTTGTGCCAGTGATAAGCTCCAAGAGTAGCACGCCAAAGCTGTAGACATCAGACTTGATAGAGAAGACGCCTTCTAGTGCATATTCAGGAGCCATGTAGCCACTGTTTGACCATTTAGCTTTATAAATTATTATGTGGCATTGTATTTTATCATACACTAATTTATGAAATCGAGTCAAGTTGCTACTCACTATGTTCCGACAACACGTTTGGTGTTTGCTTTTATCTGGCAATCACTAAAGATCCTTGCCATGCCGAAGTCTGCTATCTTGGGTCTCATCTCTGTATCTAGTAAAACATTAGCGGCTTTGAGATCTCTATGAATTATTGTCAATCTTGAATCTTGATGGAGGTAAAGAAGTCCTCTTGCAACTCCTTTGATTATACTAAACCTTGTCGGCCAATCTAGCAACATTTTTCTTGAATTATCTACATATATAAAAGAAAATAAAGCATTACATGATGGAGTTGTTCTATCTGAGATGTGTTAGTAATGCTGTATCACTGGAGAACATACCAAAAAGGGTGGCATCTAAGCTTTTATTAGGCAAATACTCATAAATCAGGATCCGTTCATCACCCTTAACACTGCAACCTAGAAGTCTTACTAAGTTTCTGTGCTGCAACTTGGCTATTAGAATAACTTCATTCCTGAATTCCTCGGTTCCTTGCTCAGAATCCTTGCTTAGCCTTTTGATAGCAACTTCCTTACCACCGAGCATTCCCTTCAAAAATATAATTATGCTTGAGCTCGTCATTCAGATAATTCAGTAAAACTACTCAACTAAATCAGAAAGAGGAAATTACTAGCAATTAACTG
This sequence comes from Eragrostis tef, assembly GCA_000970635.1. NCBI lineage: Eukaryota > Viridiplantae > Streptophyta > Magnoliopsida > Poales > Poaceae > Eragrostis > Eragrostis tef. The sequence continues at coordinate 100,056 of LAPY01001277.1, forward strand.
AAGGAGTTACCATGTAAACTTTGCCAAAACCTCCCTGTCCAATCTTACATGCTTCCGAGAAATTGTGCGTGGCGGACACGATATCGTCGTACCTCACAAAGGGTAACACAAAATCTTGCGCAGGGTTTCTTGTTCCGAATTTATCTGACGTATCCATACCGCCAAAAATCAGCTCCCTGCGTGTTTTCCTGTTTCCTAGTTCACCTGCTCCCAAAATTTGAAATATGAGACTCTCGTGTCGGCGATCGAGTAGTACATGACAAACGTGCGCAAATGCAGATTGGTACCTTTGAGCTTGAACCACGCTAGGGAGACGCCTGCAAGGATCAGAACACTGCATATCAAGACAGAAGGCAGTACAATCTTGACCACATTCGTCGTTCCCCTTTTACCTGTGCGATATAATCAGTGCGATTAGTGTTATGCATATGCGGAGCCCATAAAAGAAAAAGACAATGAACGCTCAAACTTAAGAAAGAAGACTGAGAAGATGAAAACGGTGCTAGGTACACACCAGCGTGGATGGCGCCTGCAACACGGAGGTAGAGCGTGTCGCTGCCGACCACGTCGCCCATCTTGGCCGTGTCGATCAGCTCCCCGCTCCACACCAGGCACCTGGTCACGTCCCCCGTGGACGCGCTGCTGCTCAGCCGCAGGTTGGCGTAAGCGTAGGCGACGCAGGAGCAGTTCCGGCGGCACGCCGCGGCGCACTCGTCGGCGCTCGTGTTCCCGACGCGCACGAACCCGTCGGGCGTCTTCATCCCGGGCAACGCCACGAACCCGTCGCCGCCGCAACGCAGCGCCACCGTTC